>JANSLP010000230.1:0-54372 GCA_029298735.1 Ophiostoma sp. CBS 140.51
GTATTTTTTTTTTGAAAATTTGAAAGAAAAATACATTTATTTTGTTCAATAGAAAACAATTGTAAACAAAACCACACTCATATTGAAGAATATTTAAACACGAATCAGTGATATTAAATTATGGCCATTTAGATTTGAGAGACGTACGATACTAGTTCTTCCACATCAAGACAGCAGAACGCAAATCAAAACTTATTCATAAAATCCTTAAAAGCTATATATAAATATATATCCACACGGAGGGTATTCAACCTCGTCTCTTACCCTACCCGCCTCTTACATGACATCCCTTACACAACGACCCGTCCAGCCACCTGCGCCCGTTCGCTCTCCAGAACTAGTGGCCCACCGCCGGGACCGCTGGCATCTAAACTTAGAGTGAGGCGTGTCCGGTCCGCTACTACGTGGACAGTCTCGCCTAAATTCCGGTAGTCTGTCTCGCAGTGGTGGCCGGCAGGGTGCTCTTGAACATTACCGTTGCCGTTGATGGACTCGGCATGGTGCCCACTGGCGTCCGCCACCTGCCGGATCTCGACGCTGGGGTAGGGGAGACGGCCCTCGCGTAGCGGGATGAGCATGAGCGGGATGGCGGCTTCGAGAGCGGGGGTGGAGCTGAGACCAATGGTGCTGCCGTCAGCGTCGGGTGCCGGGATGACAAAGTGTCCCTTGCGACGGCCGCCAATGAGCCAGGCGTCCGTCGGCGCCGAGACCTCGAAGCTGAACTCGAGGTCGTCGTGAAGTGAGGAGGCCGCCTCTGAAGACTCTGCATCGCCCGTGTCCCAGATGCGGGTCCAGCGGAGGTGCAGCGTTGCCGGCAGCAGCTGGTTGACGCAGAAGATGGGCATGCTCACATCATCCTCATCCTCACTATCATCCTCCTCGTCCGCTGGGAATCGATCGGCAGACACGGCGGCGCCAAAGGGTCCTTGCAGCTGGATGTCGGCCGTGTGCACAATGGTGATGCTGGGAATGTCGACCGGAATAAGAATGGTGCGGACGTTGGTTGTCAAAGACGAAGGATCCGCTGGCGGGATGGCCAGGACGGTGTGCTTCTTCTGCCACGCGTAAATCACCGCCGCCAGGTCGTCTGCCTTGGACTTGGAGGCGTCGATCGCACTCGGTCCCAGTCCTGGAAACTCGCGTGCCCAGTTGACATGTGCCAGCACCGACGTCGACATTTCATTTAGGAGGGCAATCTTCTCGAGGTCGTATGGCGAGAGCGATGCATGGACGTGCCGCAGCACACAGGTCGAAGCAAGCTTGGCGAAATGTGCCAGGGATGCCGTCTTTGTGAACGCCTCGCCCAGTGATGCTTTGAGAGCGGCATCGAGCTGGTCCTGGAACACGCTGTAGTGCAGCTTAATGTACATGGTGCGCTTGGTGTCTTTGCCAGGCGGGGCGTTTAGCGGGCCAGACAGTGGCTTGCGTACAATCTTGTAGAGTAGGCTAACAGGCTGTTTGGGAAAGACAACCGGCAGGTTGGTGCTGTGGTCGACGCTGCCATCACCCGAGGCGTTTGGCGCCTCAGTCCCTAACTGTGCCGTAAACAAGTCCGACTCGAGCAGCTCGCTGCGGAAGACACGCAGCGGACTGGCGGTGGCCGTCGACACTGTGAACCGTGAAAACAGCGCATCGTGCTTGAAGACGTCCTGCACGTTGACGCCCAGAGCCAGCGACGTACTGACGGACGGTGCCTTGGAAAAGTGGAACGTGGCACCGCTGCGTGTCGTATAAGTGACATCGACCTTGAGGCACAGCTCGAGCACATCCTGCTCGATCGAGAAGGGAAACGAGATGGGCAGGGACGTGTTGGCTGGGACGTTGTCAAAACAGACGATGCCGCCCTCGACGGGCTTGGAAAAGTTGTATCCTGAGGTGCCGAGCACCTTGGCTTCCGTGGTGATGAGTCTCAAACCACCGGTGGCTGCGCGGATCTTCATCTCGCAGTGCTGAATGTCATTCCAACCCGTCAGGAGGACCAGCTCCAGAAAGTTGTTTTTGTCGAGCTGCAGGTCTTTGGATGTGGACAGCTGCACGTCGAGTGCGTCGGTCCGCTGGTAGAGCACAAGGTGTGGTTCGGCGAAGATGTTGGCGGTGGAGGTGGTGGAGGTAGACACAGTGGAGACAGGTGCAGCCGCAGCAGCACCTGTCGACAGCCGCTGCACTGTGTGCGCTCCATCACGGTCGTGGAAGATGACGAGGTTCTTGCTGGTGATGCGGACCTGGTCGATACTATAAATGCCGGGGATAATGGTGCGGCTGTGGAGCTGGACGCGGCCCGTGCCAGGGCCGAGCGTGATGGCTTCGGTTTCTGAGTCCGTCGTCTCGAGCCAGATCTCGCGCGCCTGGCCACGACTCGAGGTCTGTGTCAAACGCACCTTGACCGAGTCGACCGGCAACGGGTCGACCAATAAACTGTCGAGGTGCAGCGTGATGGAAAAACTATCTTCGCCGTCGGTAAAGACGGGCGGGCCATCGACAGCGACGAGCCGGAAAAAGTTGATGAGGGGCACGCGCATCTCGCCGGAGACAGATGTTGACGCAGACAAAAGGTCTGCAAGGCAGCCTTGTACTGCAGAGGGGGGTGGGTGCTTCTTCTCTGCCTTCTCTGCCCTTCGCATGAATGACGCCCGCTCCTCCAGACGCTGGCGCTCCGCGTCGGCCGCCTTGGTCAAAAACTTAAGCAGACGCCAGGCATACTCGTCGTTGCGGCCCATCTCTTTGAGACAGCGGGCATACATGAGCAGCATGGACAACTCGAGCAGTCCCCAGCTGTTCTCACCGAAAAAGGGCGTTGTCTCGTAAAAGTGCTCGGCAGCGGTCAAATAGTCTTTGAGGTGGTACTTGAGGACGGCCAGGTCGGCGCGGTTGGCGTTGACGGCGTGGGCGTGGCCGGCGACAATGTAGTGGCGCAGGGCCTTGTCGGTCAGGGCTTCGTACAAACGGTAGAAGCCGGTGTTGGACTCGAGGGCGGTGCGCAGCAGCAAGTCTTCGATACCGGCGGTGGGAGAAGAAGGAGATGTAGATGGAGAAGATGGAGATGGAGAAGAAGTGGCTGGAGCATCGTCATCCAGACTGACTTCTTCCATCTCGTCATTGTCATCATCGACTGCGGACAACACTGGTGCTGTGGACCAACCGTTGGACCAACCGAGCTTCTCGCCACCCTTTTGGAGAATGTTGCGCGAGAGCATGTAGAGGTCGGCCCGGCGCGCCGCCAAGTCTTCCAGGCCCGCCTTGAGGAAGCGGGATGATGACTCAGCGTCGTGGGCAGACTGTGGCTGGCCTGGTCCAGGGAAGATGCCTGGACTGAGTGGTGGCCGGCCTCCTCCAGCTCCTCTTCCAGCGGGCGCCTGCTGACCGCGTGTCTCGAGTGATGAAGTTCGGGCGGGGTGCATCATCGTCTTTGGCTCAGGGATGGACACTTTTAGTTCTTGTGTGTTGTCGGAGGCGAGGGTCATGGTAGAAGGGGGGATGGGGAGAGCGCGTGTGGATGTCTGTGCTAAAATCTGTTGGGCGATGGAGAAGGCAAACGAAGCGACCATGTTGTCGATGATTTTTAGAGACGAAGCGGGGAGAGTCTCGCCGTCTGTAGTCAACGAGAACAACAAGTCTTCCCGCATGACCTGCGACACAGCCGGCACAAACTCAAGAGTGCGGCGGCAGATCTCGGCCAGCATCGACAGGTTCTCTGGGTCGTCGCTGAGGCGCGACGAAGAGGATGTAGAGGTAGAGGCTGCAGCGTGGGATGCGGCAGCAGCGGGTGTCAGGTGCATGGTGGCCTCTTGTTGCTCCTGGAGTTTGGTGAGGAGCTCTTCACGTGTGGCCCAGGCATTGCCGAGGCGCAGCAGCAAAGCGATCTGGCGGGCAAAGATGTAGCACCGAAAGTCAAAGACGGAGACATTGTTGGCGAGAATGAGGTCGCGGTAGGGTTTCTTGGTGGCACTGATGGGGATGGCCGATTCTGAAGTCCCAGTGGTTGCTGTTGCTGCCTGCAAGTTGACAGTTTCTTCAGAGTCCTCCGAGTCGTCTCCGTCTCCTCCATTAATTGCCTTGAGGGCTGCCGTCTTGAGGTCGTCTGTAAAACTCAAAAGTGTGCTCGCCGTCAAGGCATGCTGCTCCTGGATGACCGTATCCAAGCCGACACTCAGCTCGTCGTAACCAACCAGAGCGTCGTCAACAAGACCCACGCTCTCGAAGCCGCGCGCCAGCCCTTCCTTGAGAATGAAGAACGTACAAAAGTTCCATCCTGGCAGAGTCCGCTGCACATCTTTTTCGCGAATGTCGTCTTCGTACTGGGAGACACGCACGTCGAAGCTCGCCAAGATGCGGCTCTTGAGCTTGTCGACGACATCGGTCCAGGCGGCCTGCGCCTCGCGCTCCGACTCGACGTAACCGGTGCCGGTAGGGGGTGTGGTGCCGCTGCCAGTAGACTGGACGCGCGGAAGCAGTTCGTAGGGCACGTCGTTGATGCCGACGCGGATTTGCGAGACACGGTCAATGGCCGCGGTCGATGCAGACGCGCTACTGCTGCTGCTCTTGGAGTCGCCAGCGATGTTAAAGTCGGACCGCAGACGTTCGAGGATTGTCGACGAGTTCTTGCCCCAGCGTGAGGTGGTCTTCGTCGTGCTGTCACTACCAGTTCCGTCACCTCCACTGCTGCTCTTGCTGGTGCGTGGCTGGTTGTAGGCTTGCGAGTTGGGCAGCACGACGTGTACAATCATCCATTCAAAGGCGTCGTGGTTCTCGACGGGCGGAATGCTGGCCTTGCGGTTGCTACTCCCAGATGATCCCTGGTGGGTATTTTTCTTGACCCAGTCTTTGATCTCGGCGCGTGTTTGGGATTTGTAGGTATCAGTGTCGTCGCAGCGGACGAGCAGCAGCTTGAGGTAGGGCGTTCGTCGAAGGCCGGGGATCTGGTGGCGTCGTTCGGGTGGTCGTGAAGTAGAGGTGGAGGCTGCTGCTGTTGTCGTCGTCGGTGTCGATTCGAGGGATCCTTGACGGCCACCAACAGTAGCGGTCTGGAAACCATCGTCGGTTGGTGGTGCATCGGAACCTGTTGTCTTGGGAACTGTCCGTGCTGTAGCACCTCCTGCAACCGGCGGATTCGACTCGGCCGACACCAGCTCGACGTGCAAGGTGTCGATGGATCGCAAAGGCCCCGAATGCGATTGCCAATGGAGGTGTCTCAGGGGAAGTCTCTTCAATAAACCCGGGGCCAGCAATCGGTAGAGGCCATGCGGGTCGTAGTACTCGACCGTCACCTTGGACGTCGAGAAGGGCTGCTCCATGGTGGCGGGGAGGAGGAGGCGTCGTGTGGTGTGGAGGGGGGTGTCGAGGTGGACGCGGCAATGCGCATCGTGAGGTGAGGAGCTTGGATGGAGTACGGAGCAATACGTCGTAGCTTGCTTAGGAGACTTGTTGACTACATTTCAGGGGAGCTGTGGTGGGTGGGGCAGGGGCCACGGGCCAGTTTTGTTCTTTCCTCAAAGGGTCTGACGTTCGAATTGGCAAGCATGGAGTGGGATGGAGAAACATGCACGTGAATAAGCACGTGCATCAAAAGTGCTTAGTAATAATAGCGTGACAGCCCGATCTCCAAGCGACTTGACGGGTTCTAGATCTTTTACGTCTACCTTTTTTGACATCATGGGAACGCGTTTCGTCACCGGAGTACGGAGTAGAGCGACCGATAATTAGTAAATCAGTCTACTTGTTTTGCGTGGCTTGTTTGGCGGCTGCCTTTATTCGCGATCGTTGGGCTGTGGCAGATCGTGGGGGATTCTTTAGGTGTCTTTGGTGTGGTTAGGTGTGGTGTGGTGACGTCAGAGAGCTAGACTGGTGGCAAGCGCGACCAACGAGACAGGGCAGACAGGGCAGGAAAGGGCATCACAAAGGCTACACAGCATCATCACTCTAGGGACAGAGGTTGATATAACGACGTGGGAGACAATACTTAGTGTCTCTGAATCTATATAAAGACTGGGAGATGTCAATTGCAGAGTGGCATTTTTGAATAATTTTCTTTTAGAATAAATCAAGTCGTATACTTTGACGAAACCAAACCATTCTCGCATATCTCTAACAAAACAAACAATCCAACCAGAGAGTTCACAACCTCTCACACCACCAAAATGTCCTTCTCTAACGCCGTTACCGGCCTTGTCCGGTCCATCTACGAAGCCATTGCCGGCATCTTCCATCTCGTCTTCCGTGTGCTTCACGGCGCCTTTTCGACCGTCGCCCACTCCTTCGAGGCCGTCATCAATTTTGTTGTGGACATGGTTCACAGCAGTGTCGCCCTCGTCGGCGGTGTCGGCAAGTTTGTCGCTGGCAACTTTGTCATTTTGGCCATCCTGGCCGTCGGCGCATACTTTTACCTGCAGCAGAGCCCGGAGCAAAAGGCCCAACTCAAAAGCTCCGGCAAGCAAGCTTTGGGTTCGGCCCAAGCCCAAGCCAACGCTGCCGGCAACCGCGTCGCCAGCAAGTCCAAGAAGGCGTAAACGGAACGCAATGGATACAACAAATACGACGACGACTACGACTGAGATATACTAGGAGTACAATGATTGTTTGAGAACCGAGAGGGACGACTGGATGATTGTTATGATATTAAATACCCGTGTGGAGGGCGTCTTTGCATTCTGCGTTTGCTTTTGCTTTCTGTTTTCTTTCTGTTTGCTTTCATGCATTCCATAGATATCAATTTTAGAATCTATTATGCCAATAACTGCCAAAAATGAAATGTATATGTATTTACTCTGATAATTACTTTGTGGTTGCAGCTTAGAGCTCCTGCACGCGCAGATCGTCGGGTGCCGCGACAAAGTCTTCGGCATTCGTCAGCTCGCTAAAGGTTGCGAGGTCATTGAAACGTTGTGCCAGCGTGTTCACCGACGCCTCTTCTGGATTGCTCAGCGACCGGTCAAAGTCGATGAGCGACGACACCCCGGCCGGCTTGCTCAGCTCGTCGTCGTGGTGTCGTCCGTTGGCCCTCAGCCGTGCCAGGCTAGACTGCGCCTCGGCACCCGTCATAATTTCGGCCTCCATGGCCATGGACAAGAAAGCTTGGGTGAACTCGCTAAACGTCGGGAAACACATGTAGAGGTCCGTCCAGGCGCGCACGCACAGCAAAAAGTACATACGCAGCATCTTCTTGTCCTCGGCGACCTCTCTCGGTGTCTGCCGGACAACTTCCATCTCCTCGCCGTCTTCTTCCTCGATGACAACCCTGTTCGTACTGTTGAGATCGGCCGTATTGACATCGACTAGCATCTCGGATGACTGCGACGAGATACTGAGACGGCTGCTGGGCGTCGAAATGCGGTGCTTCTGCCGGTAGCCTTGGATCATGGAGTGGCCCACAAGCACAAACGCCGCATTGAAGAAGCCTGAGAGGGGAATGCGCGACAGGTTCGACAAATAAAAGTACACCAAGTTCTTGAGCTGTTGTACGGATGCGTCAAACACAGTCTCCGGCGAACCGTCCATGGCGGCAAATGATCGTAGTGGCCGTGGTCGTGGTGTGTTTTTGAGGCCGGGCACCTTTTCGTGTAAAAAAGGTCGGAAGATGTGTAGGACCGTACAGTGGAACCAGCATTGGCACACCAGCAGCTGCCATGTCTGACGGTCGTAAATCACGTCCACCATGGCGTCCGCCCATGCCAGCAGCTTGCGGTATTTTTCTTCGGCAAACGCGATGGGGACCTGCTCGGCAAGAGGTCGGTCGCGGTCGATGCGCTGGTTGAGGTACACGACGGCCACCTCCTGTGAGATGGCCCAGAATTGTGAGATGCCCGGGAACGACTTGCTGGTGTACGAGGACCATTCGATTTTGAGGTTGAACTTTTTGAATTCATCCGAGTACTGTTCTTCGGTGTTGCCGGGCGCAGGGAGGATGGGAGGGTGGGTAATCGCTTCGCCGTTGTAGTAAAAGACGTGGGCACTGAGCCAGTTGTGGACACCCCATGCGGCATGGCATGCTGCTCGTAGCCATTTTGGTTGCTGCTGCTGGAAATGGGCGATCGTGGTCGGGCTGCATTGCGCAATACTCAACAACTCCATCTTCTCGGCCATGCGGCGACCTTGGATGAGAGCAGCTAGGGCGACGCTGTCACGGCCGTAAAAGTAGCCGCCCATGGAGAAGATTTCACAGGCAGCAATGCCAGTGAGAGACGGCACATTGCCCTGGCCCTGCCACAGCATCTCGGCCTCTCGGAAGAAGGCATGGACCAGTGGTGCAGCGGTCGAGTCGATGGCCGTGTATGCTTGCTGTTAAAGTTAGTGAATATTTCTTTTCGATTTGTTGTCTGGACCGAGCTAACATACACAGGCAAAGAACAGTATGCTGCTGACGAGGAAGGCGGAGCAAAAGTCGGAACGACACTCAACCAGATCTGTCAAGAACAGGTCCGTGTCGAAGATGTTGAAGAGCGTGTGGTCGTATTCGAGGTAAAAGGATAGAATGGACGCAGCCATTTCGTTAGATATGATGACGCTCGTCCAGTACTCAATATGGACGAGCTGCAGACGGTCGTCAATGTAGCGGCGGCTCTTGCGACGCGGTGTCGACGTCTGGGCTGTGGGCGATGCTGCGAAGGGCGTGTCTGAGCCTATGCCGACGCTGGCGCTCGGTGTCGGGGTCGTAGAGGATGATGATGTGTCGCTAAAAGAGCTTGTCGATGGAGGGAGACTTCCCACGCCGCCAAGGAAACCACTACCCTTGCCGGCGCCCTGGATGATAATCAAAGCCTGAAGGCTGGCGTCATCCACGGGTTCTAGCCGTGCATAGACGGCCCGGTACCGTGCCGCCAGCTCGAATTCCATCTGCGAGTACGTCGGCGGCGAGATGCTGCGCGACATTCGGTTCTCCGAAGGCCGCAGCCGCGTGTGCATGCTGCCGTGCAAGGACGCCAAAACTGAAAACGGTTCTTTCGTGGTCCGCAACAGACGCAGAATGTTGACGGCGGCCTCTGGTGGCAGAGCCGCCAGCGCCTGCACCATGTCGGACTGGTCGCTGAGGCGCGTCTGCAGTACATCCAGCTGTTTTTGTAGAGCCTCTGAGGCTGCTGTGCTTGCCCCCGCCGCAGCCGCATCGCTGGTGCGGTAGTTTGTGCGGTAGACACAGCGCGAGCCGCGGTCGATGCACAGCGCACACGACGGCCGCACTCTATCGCAGGCTGTCTTTTTCGTCCGGCACATGTTGCAGGCAATCGACGACGTGTCGCGCCGGCGTCGTTGCATTAAGGGGGTCGACGCCTTGCCCTGGCTGAGGACAGGATGGTGGTGTGGTGGGAGTGGTCCATCCTGCTGTAATGGGACCTGCCGGGGTGCTTGTCGATGTGCTTGTAGGGGTGCTGTCGGCAGTGGTGGCGTAGGTTGTTGAACATATTGGACATATTGTGGATGTTGCGGATGTTGGGTGTAAACCCCTGGTGTAGGAGCAGGAGCAGCCGCTATGGCCAAATTGGGAGGAGGAGGAGGAGGGCCCCTGCCATCATTGGATGCGCCTGCGGCTGTGAGGGGCAACAACGGTGGTAACGGTCGACTCATGTTGACATAAACGGCAGGCACTGGCACTGCTGCCACATGGTGAGGGAAACTGCGACCGGCGTTGTGTAAATCGTGAGAGGAAGGTGCAACCCTTCTTCGACTTTCATAAAGACAAAGATACTCTAGAAAAGAAAAAGTCCGAGGCAGGATTAGGAAACCACGACCGGCGACGGAGAGTGACCCGGACTAAAAAACAGGGCTGGAGCCCTCGCGACCTGTTCTGGCATTCCTGATCACAGTTCGGAGCTTGCGATTAGAACAGACCCAGACATGCAGTTGCAGCGAGCCCTGCTGCTCTGAAATGTAAAAAGTGAGCAGCAGCAGCCTGGTGCTCTTTGATGTGATGGGGCTGTAGAGGCAGTGCGATATGGGTTAGAAAAGGACGAGGAAACAAAGGAAGCTAGCGATGGCGGCGATCGTTTTCTTGTTTTTGGGAGCTCCACGCATCTTTTTTCTTTCTGTCTCTCTGTCTGTACGAGTATTCAGTGCCTTGGCACTTGGTCCAGGCTATTCAATAGCAGTCGATAGCAGACCATGGTGTACTGTGTAAAACGACGAAAACGGCGCCCATTTTCAGCTGTCGCGACAGGACGGACATTTATGGAGCCGCCGACATTTGAAAGTTCGCGGCGAAGAGAAGGAACGATTGAGCCGGGCAGACGTTGCGCATCCGCACGCAACTGCATGTGCCTGTCTGTACGAGACTGCGAGACTGCCCATGAATGCCACGCATTTGCGACGTACTGGCCGATCAAGAGCCCTACCGGGCCTGCAGGCCACTTTCTTTTTTGACAGAAAAAGAGACAGCCTGTCAATGGCGAAGATGTGAAATGAAAGAGAGCGAGAACAATGGACAAGAGGACATGGGGGTCGTTTTTTATTTGGGGAGCCGAGCACTGACAGCATGGTGCGAGATCCGCAACGGGTCGCTCCTGCCATCCTGCCTTTCTTTCCTACTCGTCGCGGAGACGCAGCCGGTGGGCGATGGTGGGCGTGGTGGGCAGTGGGTGGCGCTGGTACCGTGCAGTGTCTTTCCTCTCTGGGAAGAGCCTCGTTGAGGCAAGAGTCTAGACCTCTTCGTGAAGAGAACGGATGCCATATTACGAGTGTGTTGATGTGCTGGATGTGATCACAGTGCAGATATGTCTACTAACAGCACCACACGCTAGAAAGGAAAAGCGCCGCGACGGGCGCGAGATGGCGCCGCAGGTGGCGAGCAGAAAGAGGGCAAAATTCTTTGGCCGGGCCAGTATTTATTGTCGTAGGTTTGCACATTTCTTCTCTTCACTCAAGGCGACATCCTCTCCGGCGAGACCGTTGTGGACAGCTGCTATCGACAGCTGGCAGACTTGGACGGTGTTTACTGCCAGCTGCCAGCCCATCCTCATTTTCGACTGGCATTTTTGTTGGGTGCGTTTTCTGGGCGCAATTTTATTTTATTTTATCATATGTCTGCAATTGGCACAACAGCATCGCAGATATATTTTACGTGCGACAAACGCACTCTCAATTTGCAATATTACCTGTCACGGATATATTCCAGCTTGGCATCATATTTTGCTGAGCCTTGTGGTAAACCAATTTACGTGAGATCGCAGTTATTGATCCATTGAGCCCTTGATTGGGCCAAGCGCCATCACTATGGAGCGACGGAGCGCTGCGGAGCACTGAAAGCCAGGGCCATAGCACGACGGAGAATTCGAGGCCCATGTGTTGAAGGAGCCGCCGTCCCGCGTTTGTCAATTGCACTCAATTATACGACGCCTCTTTCATCATATCCTGCTTTGGATATGATCCTTTGCTTACATACTCTGACAACGGGCTTCTTTGCTCTTTCCATCTCACAAACATAAAGTAAGACGCCATATTGCCCCTCGCCCTTTCCTGGGCGCCATTCCAGCACCCTCAGCCTTTCAAGGCCTGGCCAAGGATGCAAAAGGCAGGGGCGCATGGGAGATTAGTTCAGCCTGTGTGCAGAAACGGCACATCATCGCCGACGCGCAAATACCACTTGGCCAGGCTAGGAAAAGCACATCTTTTGTGCACCTGCTTGGAATAGAAGTTCTAGTAACAGCACTGGGAACAGCACTAGGAACAGCAACGGCACTGACGCCCAAAGAGGAAGGATGAAAGGACTCAAGATCAAATTATGCATAGATATGGTGTAGTGGCGCAGATAGATCGACCAGTGTTTCTTTAGTTCTCTGCGACCTTATTGCCTCGGAGGTGCCAATTGCAACCATTTGGTCGTCTTGAATTGGTACCCCTGCATGTGCTTTGCGGCCCAACCCACTACTCAGTACGGCCTACCACCCGGTAGTTTAAAGATCGGGGGAGCAAGATTGCCACAGGGGAAAAAACTAGATCTGTTTTGTGGAAACAAATCCGCCCTGGCGTGCCTGGTGCCCTGAATCGGTTTGTTGATTTGCCCTTTGTTCCATTTTATTCGTTCTGATGTACGACGTACGCGAAGTAGATCGTCTATCCCTCAAGTCTCTATCGTCTTTTCCGTCTCTTGTTACTCACCAGGGTAACTGGGTGAACACTTTGAGCGCCTGCGCACATCGTTGATCCTTCTTTCCCGACTGCTTCTTGCCAAGCGCAGGTGGAAGAATTGTGCAGTCGCCCCTTCCGCGTTCTGAGAGTACACACAGACAAGAGGCTGCCCCCCCTCCGATGCTTCCTATTTGGGAAATCCGTCGCCCGCATGTCGCCATCAGCACCGGTTTGCAACCCTTTGCACCTGCCGTGCAGTGCATATTATTGCCCGCTCAGGAAGCTGCGACCTCCAAATTGGACAATCTACACGGCCGCACCAGGAAGGAGCATTTTCTGCACTTTTTGCATATTCTGCCCCCTACCCGTCCGAGCCCTTCGTTCCGCCGAGGATCGTCTTGGCTCGAGGCAGTGAGTGCGGTTCTTAATGATACTTTACTTGGCACCAGGTACAAATAGATACTAGATAAAATGTTAAGAATGATGCAACATGCAATGCGGGCTCCATCCGTGTAGTCCGTCGAAGAGCCGGGCCCATGTCGCCTGCCCGCTCCTTCCCTGGTCAGCGGCAAGAGGAGAGGGAAAAAGCCGATCAACAGAATAATTGCGGAGAAGGCGCTTGGCTCATGCCAGGTTCCTTACAAAAGAGAAATAGATTGGGAAGGTCCCATTGGCAGATAGAGCACACAACAACAAATGCATTGGCTCTTCTCGTCTCTCCTTCCTTTCTCGACCAGCTTTTCCTTCTTCTTGCTTCTTGCTTCCTGCGTTCTTTTTGTCTCTTCTCCTAGGCATTGTTTTTATTTATTATCCTCCCTGGGCCTCCCTTCCTTCGAGCTCACCTCACGTCTTGCGTTTTGTATCTTGTTGTTTTCACTCTTTGGATCTGTCATTCACTTGCACCCGTTCATTGACGCGTTTCTTTTTCACATTCACGTTTAACTCACTCTCTACTCAGTGACATCATCGAAAGCTCTTTGTTTTCTTTCTTTCTTTTTTCTCGACACTACCCTTCTCTTGTCTCAGCCGCCACAATGTTAGCGCCATTCCTCCTCTTTGCCTCTGTGGCCAGCGCAAAGGTCTTTCATAGCCTTCCCAGCGTCCCACAAGGCTGGAGCCTTGTCCGCAACGCCAGCCCATCGGATGCCATCTCACTCAAAATTGCCCTGCACCAGCGCAGTGCCGCCGACCTCGAGCGTATCGTCCTTGAGGTGTCGACGCCTGGCCACCCAAACTACGGCATGCACCTGACACGCGACGAAGTCCGCTCGTACACGGCTCCCTCTGACGCTGCTGTCGACTTTGTTTCATTTTGGCTGCGTGACAATGGTATCGAGTCTTCTTCTTCTTCGGTCAAGGTTGACAACGACTGGGTCTCGTTCACGACGACGGTTGACCGCGCCAATGCTCTTCTCGACACCAAGTTCGACTGGTACCAGTATGAGGACAGCAACTCGCCTGTCCTCCGCACCCTCGAGTACAGTGTGCCCGATGCATTGGTAGACCATGTCGACCTCGTCCAGCCCACGACCCGCTTCGGCCGGTTCAGCACCCACAGATCGACCGTCTTCAGCATGGAGTATGTCGAGGACAAGGCGGACGAGGCCGAAAACAACGAGAACAAGGAGACTGGCAGCGTCAAGTCTACTCTGGCTACCGCGGCCAATGAGGCGGCTGTCGCGTCGTGCAATGCTGGTGTCACCCCCAAGTGCCTTCACGACCTTTACAACATCAACTACACCGTGACCAACCCCGCCGAGAACCTCATCGGCTTTGCCTCGTACCTCAACGAGTACGCCCGCTACAGCGATCTGCAACTGTTTGAAAAGTACTACGTTCCCGCTGCCAAGGGCCAGAACTTTTCTGTGACTCTCATCAATGACGGCAAGAACGACCAGACCTCTGGATATGACAGTGGTATGTCATGCTCTATGAATGTTTCTCAAGATAGGGTTTATGTACTGACCAAACAGGGGAGGCCAACCTCGACGTCCAAAACATCCTTGGCGTCAGCCACCCCGTTCCCATCATTGAATACAGCACCGGTGGTCTTGGGTAAGTCATCGTTCGTCTTCATCTCGTGATGATCTTTTTTTCTTCCTCTTTTCTTTTCTTTTTCTTCTCTTTTTTTTCTTCCTGCACCCACTAACACTGACAGCCCCCTTGTCCCTACACCTGATGAGCCGACACAACCCGGTAGCAACGAGCCCTACCTGGAATTCCTGACCTACATGCTGGCCCTGAACGACTCTGCTCTCCCGCAAACCCTCTCGACATCCTACGGCGAAGAGGAGCAGTCGGTCCCCGAGGAGTACGCATACAAGATTTGCAACTTGTTCATGCAGCTCGGAGCCCGTGGTGTCAGTGTGCTTTTCAGCTCGGGTGACTCCGGCCCTGGCGATGCTTGCGTGCGAGTCTCGGACAACAAGCCGTACTTCCAGCCTACCTTCCCTGCTGGCTGCCCGTATGTCACCTCGGTCGGTGCCACGTACGGAACTGGTCCCGAGCGGGGTGTGTCTTTCAGCTCTGGCGGCTTCAGCTCTCTTCACCCTCGCCCGGCTTACCAGGATGCTGCTGTCTCGACGTACCTCAAGTCCATTGGTAGCACCTACGCGCCCTTCTTCAACGCATCGAACCGTGGTTTCCCCGATATTGCCGCACAGGGCAACAACTTTTTGATCTTTGACAAGGGCCGCTCCGCACAGCTGGCGGGCACCAGTGCATCGGCGCCCGTTGTTGCCGGCGTGATCGCCCTGCTCAATGCTGCTCGCCGCAGCAAGGGTCTCTCGCCGCTGGGTTTCCTCAACCCTTGGCTGTACAACAACACAGCCGCTCTGAACGATATCACGACCGGCGCTGGCGAGGGCTGCACTAACACGACATACTTTGCCAGCCCGGCTCTGTGGAACGCGACGACAGGCTGGGACCCGGTCACGGGCCTTGGCACCCCCAACTTCCCGGCCCTCCTGGAGGCGGCCGCACCTGGTGTGCCCAACGTGTAATGGACTAGGTGTGAATTATCCTTTTGATAAGGAGGAGACTGGTGGCACTGAAAGAAGAGGAAAGACATGGCATCGTTTATTGCAAACACTGTCAGCAGTGCTTAAGCCGTGATAGACCATTGGAAGGTAGCTAAGAGCGCCTCTTTGATATAAATTTACGTTGATTTAATGATTACAACCAGTGTCGATAATCTCGTAATATGTCAGAGTAAGCAATGGTATTCATCTATCCGCCAAGTCTAATCCCGTGTCTACAATCTAAAGGCACAGTCCAAAAAGTAGCCGGCTACATCAAACCCTCCAATATTTATACATAAATGACACCCTCAAAGACACGCCTTGCTGTGCGGTAGACAGTGACTCCAGCAGCTTCTTCACCGTTGGCGGCGATGACGACCTCGACGTCTAGTGTACCACTGCGGTGCTGGATGATAACTTTGCGGCCGTCACTTGCTGTCTCAGTCTTGGAAGAGGTTATCTCACGCTCAGCCGCCCCTGCAATTGCCAGGGGACTTGCAGAGTCACTCTTGGGTGAGCTCGACAGGCTAGACAGTGGTGGCGTCGGTGGCAGAGAGTTGTCGTCGCTCTGTGAGGAACTTCTCCGTGTCTCGTTCTTCTCCTTCTCGGCGAGCAGGTCGGCCGCCACAGTTCCGTCCAGACACACGGCCGCACCAAGACACACGGCGCCCGTCAGCTGGAAACTCGGGTGCGCCTTGCCCATGCTGTAGGAGAAGACGTGGATGTCAGACGAGCTGTCAGTGTTTGGGTCCGCTGCCGACAAGAGTGAAATCTTGGGTGTGCCGCGCTGCAGACCAGCCGTTGTCGTGTTGGCAGCAAAACCAAAGAGGACAGACGCGTGCCGCCGGATGGCTTCAATTGTTGTAACAGAGATTTCCGAGTCGGGGTGGGCCGCATCGTAGACTACCGGCATGGTCCTGGCGTCGACAAAGACAAATGGGTTGGATACGTCGACCAAAGACGCTGTGACGGTAAAGGGCTCGACGACGCCGTCCCCCACAGCAACGTGTATTGTCTGCTGCCGCAGGCCTGTGGGAAACGTCTTGCCCGTCATGCTGCCGCCGGGCGACACAAATTTGACCTTGACGAGCGACCCGGGACCCTTGACACCCGAGATGCGATAGTCCCCTGTCGGGTTAAATAGGCCCGTCAAGGGGTCAACGGCAATCGTTTCTTCGAGCAGTACATCCGTGTTGGTGTTGTACACGGACACGGTCGTCTCCGAACCGCCAGGTGGCGCCTCCACCAACCCCTCATCGACGGCAAACGCCGCCACACCGCTCGCCATGTTGCCGCAGTTGCCCGTGAGGTCGACCACCTCCGCACCCACCGTGACCTGCACAAAGGTGTACTCGACGTCCACACCAGACCTGCTGCTGGGACCGACCACGGCGACTTTACTGGTGGTAGACGTAGCACCGCCCACACCTTCGAGCTGGCGCGGGTCGCCCAGCCTCGAACCCATTACAGACACCAAAAGAGGACCCCATTCGGCCTTGTCGTCGGGCAGGTCATGTCGATGCAAGAAAAGGCCACGGGAGGTGCCGGCACGCATGAGAACAGCCGGTAGACGGTGTCGCCGAGCTCGAGCATGTTGAGCCCGGGCTTGTGCATCAGCCGCCGTCTTGGCAGTCTTGGCGGGTGGTATCTCGAGTGACGTTGATGTTGTTGACATTGTGTCGTATTTTCGTATGTAGGAGTGTTTGAATATCGAAATAAATGTCTTGTCGTCGTCTATGGTCGTCGTCTATCGTATGTGTCTTATCGTCTATGGTGGTCTATTCAAATCTCTGTCGAACATAAATGTCCTCCAAGACAAGTGAGAATAAACAAAGCACAACTGTATATATCAACAGAACGGCGCCGGCGAGTGGCCGGGGGGACGCCAGGGAGCACGCAATGACGCTCCATACTGCACACTGCACACTGAATTTTGCCTCAGAATAGGGGGGCGGCCGTTGCAGAATCGGTGCCGAATTGTCATCATTGCAATTTCTCCTTCTTTTGTCGTTGATGGACAATGGATATGGATTTGCCGTTGTTCCCGTGTTATTTTGTCGCCCAGAAGTGCGGTGTTTCTAGACTGTTCATCTGTGGATTTGCTGTTTGGACTTTTTTTCCTGTTTGGTCAGGTAGTCGTGTAAGTCGAAAGCCACGGAAATGGAGATGCCGTGGAAACTTTTTGAATTCAGTGGAGCCCCCTGTCAGATTTGAAAAACAGTGGCACCATTGGCCTGTTGGGGGCTACGAGGAGTGCTAGTTGCGCCAATTCACTGCAGAACTTGCCTCGCTTGGGCGAGGAGGACGTGGTTTGCGTCAGGCGTGTTGGTCTTGGGGCCCCGTGGGGAAACATTCCCGGACATTAACCCCGCGAGTTTTTGAGAGAGAGGTGTGCAAAGATTTAATGCGTGGAAGTGAGGAGCCGGCGGCCAGGAACTAGGAACACGCGAGTGAGCAGTCGAGTCAGAAAACGTCAAGGCACCCAAAAATACAGGGAAAAAAAGATTAAAACAAAAAAGATGTATGGGGTCCGGAGTCGTTGAAATTGAAACCTGTCACAAGCAAGGTCTCAAGCAAGGTTCTGTTTACGAGGGTTCCCCAGAGATATAAGAAATCGAGGGCCCTTCTCCCCAGACCCTGCGATGTGGGATAGGATGCGAAGTTGACTGTTGACTGTTGACGCCCGCCTATTGCCCTGTTCACCTTATCTCACCCCACGACACCTCACCTCACGACACATCACGAACTCACAATGGGGGCCAAGTACTTGGGCTTTCGCGGCCAGAAGCTGCACTTGGCGATGCTTGTCCTTGTTGTTGCGCCGAGTTTCATCCTCTTTGGCTACAACAACGGTTCGACGGGCGGCATCGCCAGTCTGGCGTCCTTTACCAAGGTGAGTCCACGAAGTGCCGTTGACTATATCAATTATAATGACAGTGTGATGTGATAGACAGTCACTAACAACACAGCAATTCCCTGATTACAACACAACCAGCGGCACTCCCTCTGTGAATGCCTTCCACTCGCGGGTCAAGGGCGTCGTCACTGGCTGCTACGATCTCGGCGCGGTCGTCGGCTCTCTTCTGTGCATCTTTTATTCGGACAAGATTGGACGTCTTCGCACACTTCTCACGGGACTGCTCTTGACCATTGTCGCCCTCGCCATTGAGTCGTCCGCCTTCACGCTCGCCCAGTTCGTGGTCGGCCGTGTCCTCATTGGTGCCGCCATCGGTACCATCAGCGCCGTGATTCCTGTGTGGCAGTCTGAGTGTGCCTCCTCGGCCCACCGTGGTACCTTTGTCATTGTCGAAGGTCTTTCCATTTCTTTCGGTATTACCCTTTCAGAATGGGTGGCCTTTGGTTTCTCGTTTGTGTCCAACGAGGGCGCACAGTGGCGTGTGCCACTGGCCTTCCCCGTCATCTTTGCCTTTTTCGTCATCCCTTTCGTCTTCATCATGCCCGAGTCGCCTCGCTGGCTGGCACGTGTTGGCCGTATCGACGAGGCCCGGGCCGTGCTTGCCGCTCTTGCCGACGAGGACGAGGACTCGCCTTCCGTCCAAGAAGAGCTCCGTGGTGTGGAGCACTCGCTGGCTCTCGTGAGCGGCAACTTTTCCGAACTCTTCCACAACGGCGAAGAACGCGTCCTCCACCGCGCTTCTCTAGCTTGCATGGGCCAACTAATGCAACAATTTTGCGGTATCAGCTCGTTGTACGACGGCCCCTTTCTTCGTTTTGCGATGTCGTGATGCTCTGAATTTTTTTCGGATTTTTTTCAACTTTTTTCCCATATCTATGGTCACGTGACCTCTATTTCCTGCCCATGCTAACATTTGAAGAGTTTTTTACACGTCGACCGTCTTTGTCAGCCTGGGGTTCGAGGGCGTGCATGCCCGTGTCATGGGCGCCAGTCTCACGACATTCCAGACGTTGGCATCTATTGTGCCTATCTTCCTCATCGAAAAGGTCGGCCGCCGCAAGCTGTTCATGGCCGCAGGCATGGGTCTTGCTATTAGCTGCGCCATTGTCGCTGGCACGGGCGACCTGCCGGGCCATAAGAGTATCGCCGCCATTGTCTTCTTTTTCGTCTACGACTTTTTCTACCCGCTGGGCTTTTTGGGCCAGACGTTCCTGTACGCCAGCGAAGTTTCGCCTCTCCGCTTCCGCGTGCCCATTACTGCCATTGCCAACGCCACGCAGTGGCTCTCGCAGTTTGTCGTCGCGCAGGTCACACCGCCCGGCACCGACAACCTCGGCAACAAGTACTGGATCATTTTCGCCGTCATCAACGCCGCGTTTGTGCCCATTGTCTTCTTCTTCTTCCCCGAGACCAAGGGCCGCAGTCTCGAGGACATTGACATCATCTTCCGTCACACCACCAGCATCTTTGACGCCGTGTCGGTCGCCGAGAACATGACCAACGAGCAGGTCCGCCAGGAAGAGGCCACGACCGTCGGCGAGAATGAGAAGGAGAGTGTCGCCTCAGCCAGCGAGAAGGAGAACGTGACTGCCCAGACTATTGTGTAAGGAGGAGGGGATGCCATTGGAGTGAAGGATGATGTCGGTGGATGTAATTAATAAAAGCTTGAACAAAGTTGAACAAAGTTGAACAAAGTTGAACAAAGTTGAACAAAGTTGAACAAAGTTGAACAAAGTTGAACAAAGTTGAACAAAGTTGAACAAAGTTGAACAAATTGAATAATATGAAGTTTCACTGGTCTGGCCGTTTTCGTGGTTGAGAGGAGATGTTGTTCAATTTGAGTTTGAAGAGTGACTAATCAAATTGCGATATTTCAGTTGTCAGGAAGGAGCAAATTCGACAAAAGTGTCGTTGAGGAAGGAGTGATGCGTTGACATGTTGATCGAGGAAGGGGCATTCGAAAATGTCGCAGTCAAGGAAGGGTGCACTCGAGTGGTAGACCGTAAGTGGAAGGTGCCAAGCAGCCAAGACAACGCTGTAAGTTGGCGAGCAAGGCGCGATTGAGATCACTTTATGCCTGTCTTCGTTTTCACATTGACGTTCAAAAATTTCATTTTCTATGGTCTATTTGATCTGGTTTTCTTACGCTTAGTTAGATTTCGTTGTCAAACCTCTTCGTGTCTGCTATGAATGCGTTCTTTGGTCTCATTTTGGCTTTAGCTGCATCTTTATTTCGATGAAAAGAAAACACGAGGTTTTATCTGTTATTTCATCTGTTTGATTTATCATTGTCCTTGACCAAGTTCAAGAAAAGACAAAATACACCGCACTCCATACTTATCAATAAATTCAAGTCAAAAACGATGACCAAATATTCATGCAAGCAGCGAGGTCCCTGTAAATCCGCCACCAAGTGCCGGCAGCCGCACCAAGGCGGAGACCCGACAAATTACTGTCTTCTGTTGTTTTGCCGATCTCCGGCCTCGCCTGCAAATGCCGGACGTGCCGGTTTCTCCATCATCCTCATACTGTCCTCGTGTCGTATCATGACAATTCTATGATCAGATCCCAGACTCCGTTTGTGCTCCCCGCTTTCTCCTTCTTTCCTCCAACGGACTCCAACGGAGACAGAAAATCATTGGAAAAAGGGGAAGTGAATATATGAACCAACCAAAGTGCAAACAAAACACGAACAACCAAAGGAGACAAAACAAACCCCCAACTCTCGTCACAGAACGTGGACGGCGCGCGGCACCAAGGCACATGGTCGGCAGGCACAATCATGGAAACAAAAAAAAGACAAGAGATTGAAGACAAAGGTCGACAAAGAGAGAAAGTGGGAAAAGCGGCAAAGCCGGCGCCGGCAACGGCCAGCCACGAGGGCTCTCTCTTTTGAGAGTGTCACTCTGACGTCGCGCTAATACTGGAAATATTTGGGAATAGCAGAAACCACCACCAAAATGCACCAAAATGCACCAAATGACCACCAAAACCGCACCAGTATGCACCAGGACTCACACCAACAGACAGGACCCCGCAACACCCTTGCCGTGGAGCCCCCAAGTTGACAAACTAGCTCCTGTCGACGACACTAGCGACGGAATGTAAGATGCCGCGGGTCAAGTCAAGCGACGGCTTTTATCGTCGTCGACGTCTCTTCCCGTTCCATGCCATCTTGCCTTCCTTCGAAAATGATCAGCAGGTTGCAGGAAATTGAGACTTGCCGTTGACATCAACCTACGGAGTACGTCGTACAGCGGAGTGACAGTGAAACACACGCGATGTCCTCCACGGTACAGTCGACACGCAACCGTGGCCGGCGTGCAGCCAAGGCCTGCTCCTTCTGCCGCCTACGCAAGTTCCGTTGCAACAGCCAGTCGCCGCGGTGCACCAACTGCATCCAGTACGGCAAAGACTGTGTCTACGATGATTTGCCAAAGCGTCCACGGCCGTCGTTTGCACGGCTGGCCGCTTTGGAAGAAGAAAACAAACGACTACAGGAGGCACTTCGGGACGCGTCAACGCCATCACGAGATCGAGAGTCTTCGAGGGCAGCGTCCAGAGATAGAGAGGGACCACAAGATACACCTTCCAGAGAAGCGAGACCACAATCACAAGACACCGAAAGACGCAGCAGCACAGCACCAGCCAAGTCGTCACCACGACAGACGGAGTCGATCGACCGCGACGATGAGCTGTCTCCTGATGAAGACGATGGGGCAGTGGCAGCATCAGATGATGTACCAGGCACACCGTTACGATCGTCTTCACCCAGTGTGAACGTGAACATCGACAAAACAGCAACTCCTCATCCACAACCACCATCATCTCCACCCTCACCACCGACGACTCAAACTCGACCCCAAGAACCACAGACACCAGCTGGCCCAACTGTACCAAGTATACCCATACCACCTCCAACCGCCGCCGGCAGCCGTCTTGGCCGTGGCAGCGAGACACGATACCATGGCCCGACGAGCACACTGTTTGACGAGACGGCTGCCCGTGAGGCGCACGGTCGTCGACAACAGGCACCGCACAGCAATTCTGGTGGTGGTGGCGGTGGCGGTACCGAGTCATCGACATACTGGGTGCAAAAGAGCTTGTTCGCTGAAGCTGCCTCACAGCGCCACCGCGAGACCATCAATCTGGCCGCCGGCAAACTCGATTTTGACGGTGTCGACCCGGATCTGGGGATGCACCTGCTGCAGCTGCACTGGAACCGGCAGCACCACTCGTTCCTCATCACCTACCGCCCGGCGTTTATGCGCGACATGGCCAGTGGGGGTCCCTATTTTTCGAGGCTGCTGTTAAACGCCATCTTCTTTGGCGCGTCCAAATTTAGCAACCGTCTCGAGGTCCGCCGCGACCCCAACGATGTACGCACGGCTGGCTGGCTGTACCGCGAGCGCGTGCGCCAGCTTCTGGGTAGTGCCCTCGACCGCAGCGACATCACTACCATTCAGGCACTGTTGGTCATGACATCGAGTCTGTTCGCCCTGGGTGACGAGCGGTCGGCAGCGTGGTTGTATGCAGGAACGGCGTTCCGCATGATTATCGATCTGGGCATGCACGTTGATGGAAGCGGTAGTGTTTTGAGTAGTCAACGCGGCGGCGGTGGTCTCACAGAAGAAGACGTGGAGATTCGCAGGCGTGTCTTTTGGGGTGCTTTTGTCGTTGACAAGATCCAGAGCCTGTACCAGGGACGGCCTGTGAGCTTGCAAGAAATCGAGACGAGTGTGCCCCTGGCCTTTAACGACGAGTACGAAGAGCTCGAAAATTGGAGCCCATTTGCGTACTCGTTTACCGGCAGCGGCGTGGCGCGCGACTATCCTGGGAGGCCCGCCTACAGTGTCAGTTGTTTCACCCAGCTGTGCCGTCTCTCGTTGATTATGAACGGTATCTTGAACGCTGTCTATGCCGAACGCAGTGTCAAGAAGAAGCCTGAGGCTCTAGCCGAAGACCTGCAGAGATTGCATGCCGACTTGGTGACGTGGAAGGCCGAGCTGCCGCCGCATCTCGACTTTGACCCGGCCACCCAACAGACGCCGCCGCCACATGTCTTGTCGCTGCTGGCTGTCCACAATGTTTTACTTATTCTCCTTCATCGCCCCTTTGTGTCGGACGGCCACTTGCACGCCAACCTGCGGGCCCTCTCGACTCGCTCGTTCATGACCTGTGCCCAGGCTGCCACGGCCATTGTTGCCTTGTTGAGATCATACAATGCCGCTTTCTCCGTTCGACGAGCACCTTATCTCATATCGTATGCAACCTATGTGGCGGCCACCATCCATGTCCGCATTGCAGCCCAGCCCGGGTTTGCCACAGAGGCCAAAGAGGCACTCGCTATTTGTCTCATGGTCTTTGACGAAAACTCAGAGACCAATTGGGCTGTGAAGCGGGCAAAAGCCGTCATTGGCGGTCTGATGCAGAGGATGGGTGTCAACGTTGATCCAGCGGATGCCAACAGCACAGCGGCGACGACCACGACGATGGTGACAACAAAAACAACGAGTAGTCGGACAGAAGATGCTGCTGCTCTCATGGCCTTGGCAGAAACTGTACCGACAACAGCAGCAACAACAACAACAACAACACTAGCGCCACTGCCTTCCGCAACGACGGCTGCCTCACCACAAACGCACATCTCACCCAGAGCTGGATCGAAACGCTCAACACGAAGTCGTGACAAGGATCTCTTGCTCACACCGAGACGGCGGCAAAGGCAGAGACTAAGGCAAGATACGTCTGGACACTTGCCGGCTTCTAACAATGGCAGTGCAACATCCATTCCCATGGAAGTGACGTCCAGCACGGCAAGCTTCACCAGCGCCAGTGATGGCAGTCCAGCCATGCAGGGCAGCATGAATCCGCAGAACAGCAACGGAAACAACAACATCCCACCAACAGCCGAGGCTGCCACGTTTGACATTGACGCCATCATCTCCAGCTTCATCTCCAACCAGCAACCGCCACTGGCTGGAGCCTTCAAGTCGTTACCGAGTCCGGACAATGGGCAGCAGCAGCAACAGCAGCAGCCCAATATGATACTGCAACAGCAACAACAACAGCAACGACCACAGGCTTCACCTGCACTGCCGCCAGGAAGACCAACCTACGCCGAGCACTTTCTTCCGCCACAAGGCATGACTGCATATCCTTCTCCTGCTGCACAAGCACCGACACCTGCAGCCATGCACACTCCACATAGTGTACCCTCGTCGGCGTCGACAAGCCACTTCCAGCAGCCACACATGCAACAGCACTCTGGTGGCAGCCCATGGTTTGCGCCGCCTGCACCACCGGCTCCACCGGGCATGCCTCTTGCCTACCACAATGCCATGATGCAGCAACAGCCGCAGCCTCAACAAAGTCCGGCCGTAGCAGCGTCTCCACGGTATACTGGCGTTGACCAGCAACAGCAGCAACAACAGCAGCAAGGACCGTGGCAGCCTGCTCCAGGCGGAGGAGGCAACGGCGGCATGCACGCGAGTGACTTGCTGTTTGGCTTCAATAGTTCCGTGTTGGACGGTGTCGGCTGGGAGTTTGATGATGGCCGGTATTAGCCACGAAGGCAGAAGGTTGAACACAACAGAGAGTAAACAAAATCAAAGTCAAATAAAAATATTGTATTGTCAACACCCCACCCTCACAACATTGTCATATCCAATGCACCATAGCTCTCGTAGTCGTCCGTCTCGTAGTCGCCCCTTTCGTTGTCTTTTTGATCGTTTTTCTCCCTAGCGAGATGGGCAAACCTTGTCTCCAATGACTCCTCACAAGAATCGTGCTCTGCATCCAGTGGCGCACTCGACCATACCTCCCACCAGGCTTCGGGATTCTTCTTGTTCTTGTTGGGCCAGAGGGCCTGGAAGGCATCCTTGATCACTTGGACAGCATTATCGCCCGTGCGTTGACTCGCAAGAGTCTGCCACAACAGGCCGGATTTGATTGTCGTCTTTGGGTCCGTCTCTTTGACGACGACGTCTCCGTTAGCGTTGCGCTCAACAACATAGTGTGCCCCCAACCACCGCAGGAGAGACATAAACATGGCATCGCCCACACCGACGTCATCCGGCTCGGCCTCCCGCGCAATCTCCACCCGCAGATGCCGGAAACCGCCATTATCGTGCGGCTCAAACGCGAGTTCAGAGAAGATGGACCGTGCCAGTTTCTCATCCATAGCGCAGTCGATGAGTGCCTTCTTCAGCACAGGCAGGGGAATGCCCTCCACACTATTTACCTTGTCCCAGTCACTTTCCCTCCTTCTGTTGTTGCTGGAACGGCCGTTGTCGCTGTCCAGATTCACGCCGACAATTCCATCGCCGTCCCCGATATCGACATATCCATCCGGATCGATAGCATCTCCAACCAAGGGTACGACATCGCCGTCGAGATTGATGGCGTCTCCATCTCCACCTCCACCTCCTGTTGGACCTTCACCAGCCAGTAAGTCTTCATCCAAGGGTGGAACCCACCCGTATGCGTGCATCTGCATAAAGTCTGACTCCACGTATCGCGGTTTGGGGCCGATGCGGTACCACAGCCGCAGCTCGAGATGCTCGAGGTTTTTTATGGTCTCGTTGCTCAGCGCCCGGTACGCGAGTGCTTCGTGGCTGTCGCCCCCCGTCCGTTCCATATCCAGACTCAGCTCTTCGAGGTGGGGACAGCCCGTAGCAAGCTCATAAGCAGAGTCATTATCAAACTTGGTGAGCCACATTTCTTCATAGCGCAAGCTGTTTGGCTTTTTGAGTGTGAACGCCAAGTTACGGAGAGTCGCCCCATGGTGCTTGTAAATGTGCCGTGCCGTAAAGTGGCCCAGGCTGCCCGTGTACTGGAGGCGGAGCAGCGGTGGCAGTTTGTGGAACAAGTACATCATCAGGTTGACTTCGACAATGTCTTCGTCGTTCTGTGCGTACTTATCCTTATAGCACGTACCATCTGGATAGTCGCCATAATAGTTGCTGGGGTTACGCAGCAGATACTGGCCATCTTTGGCGCCCAAAAGAGAAAAGCTGTCCAGCGCCGCAAACCGGCCACCCGCTGCCATGTCTGCGAGGTACTCAATCACATGTTCGTCCCAAAACAGGGTCAAATCGCGGAGGTTGGAGTAGTTGCCGCCGTTCAGCCAGCCAGTCAAGATGTTTGGCTTGACGCCGTTCCAAAAGACGAGGCTTGTCAAGGGTGTGCGGTTCCGTGGGCGGTGGGGTGCACGTTTTTCCTCTTTCTCTTTGCCCTTTTCCTTGTCCTTGCCTTCGTTGTTGTCCTGACCCGGAAAGAAGCCTTGCCACTCTGGGTCGGGGTCTTCTTCTCCTTGGCCAAGGCCGACAAAGGTGTTGACAGAAACCTGGTTAAACCAGACATGGCGCAGGTTCGGCGACCGGCCGCGGCCCAGCATCTCTTGCACCAAGGCATGACCAGTGAAACTGATTCTGTCCAGAATCATGCGGCTTTGGACGGTTGCAACGACTGCGTACAAATTGGCCGAGGTCACCAAAGCGTACTCGTCCGGGCTGATGGGGGATTGGGTGCTGTGGCTGCGTTGCTGTGACAGACTGTGCAGCGCAAACTGGTGCATGTGGATACGGCAACCGCCATTTCGTGCCGACTCGGCACACAGCGATGGCATCTCGTGGATGGCGGCCAGAATGCTGGGCGGCAAGTAGCTCGTGGCATCCCAGACCAAGTCGCGCAGACCAGACAGCTGGCGCACGAGATCGGCCAGTGGGAGCCAGGCCTTGTCGGAATGGAAAGTGACTTTGACGGCATCAAGGCTGACCGAGCCGCCATAAACAATGCGCTCGTGGCGGTCGTGGCGTGGACGGCAGAACGGATGGAGGTCGTCGCCAAAGACGTGGCGTATGCTGTGCCCGCAGACCTGTGTATTTGTAGCTTTCCCTTGCTTCATGTGCAGCTCTCGGTTCACCTCGCTGATATCCCGGTCATCTTTGAGTTCCTCCTGCGCCCGTTTGATTGCCTTGGGGCTCGGCTGGAGTGCCCGTCCTTCGAGATTTTGCTCTTGGGCCCGGACAATGTCGGCTTCTCTGCGCGACATGCCGCCGGACACACGCAGTCGGCGCACATGGCGGAACCGTTCGCCCTTGCCCAGACCTTCGTCGATGAGGTGCTGAACGCGTTCAGCAATGGTCTTGGCCGACCGTATGCGCAAATGAATCTGGGAAAAGCGCTGCACGGCAGAGGCGGCACAGCAGCGTTGACTCGTCAACGAAAAGGCCCAGAGGCTGCGCTGGAGATCTTCGCTGCCGCCTTCATCGTCGATATAAAAACAGATGCGCTCGAGAACGAGCAGCGGCAAACGCTCGAAGGACTGTGCCGGTCGGCCCATGTCGTGGTGGGCGTCAAAGAACAATGTGAAGAGAGTGAAGACAGTGAGAGGTTGTGAGGAGGTCGACTCGACTCGTGCTGGCGCTGCACCCTTTTAAAGGCCTTTTGACTATCAGTCTCAACACAGTGCGTGCACACCAGAGGTTGCAAGCGCTTTGTGTCGTTCACGGTTCTCGTCGCTCTGATTGACGTTGATTGACGTTGATGTGACATTGCAGCCAAGGCGGTCTGCAGTCTGCTGGCGCAGGACCCCTGCAGGCCTAGTGGCAGTTGCATGCAGGTCGTAAGTTGAGCCTCAAGTGGGGTTGTAGGGGAGAAGCTGCGCGGGGATGCATGGTAGTGTGTGTGTGTTGCGGTGTTGAATGAAGTTGGTGGCAATTGAAGCTGAAATGTTTGTTTTGAACAAGTTCAGGGGTAAATTTTGATAAGTCTAGGTTTGCAATTGTCTCGCGAGGAAGGTGCGTGATACACGTGACCGGTCCTGCCATTTTATGTGCCTTTTGTTTACATAGTGCATTTAGCAAGTTGCACCACTGAAACCACTATCTTCACCGTCGTCACGATCTGCCAACAAAATCGACAGTACCTTGAAACTTAAAAAGCACACAAAATATGTAATAAATGTACAATAATTATGTGGTGTAGTATTAAGCAGGGTATATATGTATGGTATCAAGCAACATCTGAAGCCCCCTCCCCTGTTCGTCTGACAGCTTCAGACTCTGTTCTGTCCCCCAATGAAATTAAATTTTATCAACAAGATCAAGCCACCTGCTTAGAAGACGGTACCCTTGACCTGGGGAACCTTCTTGACGTTAATGTTCTTGATCAGGAACATCCAAATGAGCGCTGTGGCCATAATGGCCGTGCCGGCAATCAGCATGCGCTTCTGCGAGTAGCCGTAGGCCTCCTGGATGGCCAGACGCGTCGGGCTGCCGACCTCGAAGCTGAGCTGGAAGTCGAGATCATTGTAGATATCCTCGATGCTATCCATGGCCTCAGCAGGCAGGTAGAGCTCGAGAGCGTACTCGAACGTGTTGGTCCAGATGGTGCCCGAGATCGTGTTGCCAATAGCGCCACCGACGTTGCCGGCCACGTATAACAAAGCCAGAACGGCAGCGACGTGCTGGTGGTCGACGACGGCCAGAATTGCCAGCTGCTCAATCATAATAAAGATAGAGCCACCGAAAGAAATGAAGATTTGGCACATGACAATGTAGCCAATGTAGCCGTTGGGCGAGCGGAAGTGGATCATCAGGCCCATGCCCAGCAGATAGAGGGGCACGGCGATGAAGAGCAGGTACTTGAAGTAACCCGTCTTGCGGATAAAGAAACCCAGGCCCAACAACAAAATGCCCGACAGAACATCGAAGGTGCTGCCGACATAGCCGGCCTCGGCCAGAGTCAGGTTGTTGACGACCTGCAAGAACGACGTAAAGTAGCTGGCCCAGCAGTAGTACGAGATCTGGTAGGTGATGTCGATGAGGCAGGCGCCAATGACCGTGCGGTTGACCAGCAGGCCAATGTTGAGGAAGGGGGTAGGGGCCAGCAGCCATTCGTGCAGACCAAAGATGATGAGGACGACGGCACCGACCACAATCATGGCAATAATGTAGCCCGTCTTCCAACCGTTGGGCGCCGAGTCGGCGAGGGTAAACGGCAGCAGGAAAACAGTCAGGCCGCCAGCGAACAAGAAAACACCCAGGAAATCAAACTCGACCAGGTAGTACCAGATGTTCTGGGTGAAGGTGCGGCCGCTGGGCTCGCGGATCAGCATACCCTGTCTCTTAGCCTTACGCAGGTTGAGCTTCAGCAGGATGAACAGTGGCAGAGCAACAACGGGCAGGATGATGCAGAAAGTGCCGAAACCCCAGCGCCAGCTAATGTTGTAGTAGTAGTCGTCCGAGACCTTGGGACCAGCGAAGGCGGTAATAATGTACGGCGACGAGGTGAAGGCGTACGCCAGGGCACGCGACTTGAGCTTGGAAGCATCAGCAGTAATAACGTCAATGCTATAAGTCATACCGCCGAAACCAATGCTGTAGAACACTTGGGCAGCACAGTAGGTCGACAGGTTGTGGCTGGTGGCCATGAGAATGAGGCCGAGCGTAGCAAAGAAGATCATGAGCGCGAAACCCTCGGCACGGCCCCACAGATCGAGCATCTTGGCCAGCGGGATGTAGATGGCGGCAGTCATGGCGTTGGCCACGATGCCAATCACTGTCAGCAGCGAGTGCGACTCAAAGTCACTCGTCACGTATGGCGTCAGGTTGTAGAGGATGGAGGCCTGCATGGCGTTGACAAAGTAGAGGAGGAACATCCTAGACGGTTAGCGGGTGGTCACCAGGAATAAGAAGCGGTGGGCGTGGGCATACAGAATGAAGACGGCAATCAGAGACGGCTTGGACCAAGTGAGGGTCACGGCCTCAACATCCTGGACACCGGCCTGGGCATTTTCTGTCGGCAGGTCGTCAGCGTCCTTGCGCGGCAGATCATCGGCCTCGAGGTCGACGTTGGCCGGGGCAACGGTCTCTGGCGCGGCCGTCTTAAGCTCGTCGCCAACCGTGGCCATGTTGACCGAGGTACTCGTAGCCTCTGCGGTCTCGGCCGCGGGCTCCGTGATGGGAGACTTGTTGAACCGGAACTTGGGAAGACCCATGTTTGCAGTGGGTGTGATGTAAAGGAGATAAACAAATTAAGGGTAGGTGAGATGGTCGACACCGTTGCTGGATATAGAAGAAAAGAATCAAAAGAAAAACAATACGAAGAAAACAAACGGGAGGGTAACGTCCTCTTATATTCCGATCATGACTAGGGATTACATACAAGACTACGAGAGAAAAAAATATAAGCCAAGAACTCTGAAAATGTACCACCACGCGGTTGACACGCGGTCGAGGTACGAGGACCAGCAAGCTCCCGAACGTAAAAAGTAGAGCAACGCCATGGGTTCAGAGCAAGGATCCGCACAAGCTGCAAGTGGATACACCGGACAATGAACAGGAACATCGTCGAAAGAAAAAATTAAAGAATCGACTAACATGGACCCATGCAGGCCAGTGCAGGTGCAGGCCACCCCCATCCACACCATCCAGCCTTTGTTAGCCGAAGTCTGAGACTCTGCGGCTGCCAGGTGTGGATGCGTGTGGGTGCAGAGTGGATGTGGTTTGGACAACTTGGACCAGGGCACCCCGCCGCCGGCTCCACGTTTGCTCCTCATTCGACACCACCTATGCTATCGCTATCAATCTATGCTATCAGATAAGATTAGATGGGTACGCACCATGTACTTCTCACCAAAACTTGAGAACAAGAGTACCTCCATGACAGGGGTGGACTCGGAAAGAGCCGCCAAGATCGCCAAGATCTTGCAGTGGGCCTAGTCATGTTGAGACGTGTTCGCCGATGCTGGGTCGAAGGCACCCACCAATCACTGTCCATACTTCAACGAAGCATTATTGTCTTGGCGAGAAGAACAGAACACTGAAAAGTTGACAAAAAGAAGCCAAAGAACGACCAGGACGCAACGGCGAAATTTCACTCTGGCGTGCGAGAACGGTCAAAGATGGCAAATCCCAGTGTGGCATGTGCTGCAGACAGGCTTGGCAGCGGCCAGACATGGCCTGGCCCGACAAGTTGGAGGCCACCATGTGGTGTGCACGCGCGTCCTTTGTTTCTTTCTCTTCCCCTTTCATTGTGATATCAGAATGTCCAGGAAGGAAGGAGGAGAGCAAAGCAGGAAGGGAGACCCTCTCATCTGTCATGATGTACTTGGTGGCTGTTCCTACGGACGGTCCAGAAACGGACAAGCCGTCATCGCCGGTCTTCTTACGGCCATTCCTGTAATCAATCAGTCATGACGCGTGAACGTGTTTAGCAAGTGGTCGTCGAAATGCAGGAAAATACATTACCCTCATCAAGTGTGTATTGTTCGAAGTGAAGTTCTTTCCATCTTTTCAAATACCAAAAAGTACACTCCACAGAGGAGCCGCTAGAAAATCTCTGCTCGCTCGACAAAAGCCCTTCCGTCCACTTACACGAACTTGTACCTTGTAGATAGTTATCAGATGCGGGTAGAAGCAACCACAGGATCTACCAAGACATAGTACCAAGACAATGACAAGACATTTTGAGCGGTTACCAAGACACCATAAGCAGCCAATATTTTGGTACACGGCCTACAAATGGCCCATCCCGGCGTGCCGGGTTGCGAGTCACAGTGGAAGATGGGACCTGTTCCTTGAGAGCCTTGGGAGCCCATGCGTTCCGGGTTCTTGTACTCCGAACATATGTGTACTTGGAACGAGTCTCTTCAGGCAGCCCTATGGAAATGAGAGGCCCTGCACTCTCTACTCATGCTGTGATCCGAGTGCGGGCAGGATTTTCATCTTGGCTTAGCTAGTACACAGCATGAGAACATGACAAGGCAAATAGAAATACAAATACAGAAATGAAGGAGACGGAGACATTTCAACGCGCGTATCTCCATTGCAGGCGTATTCGTAGTTGTGTGTATTCCGTTCTCGGTTTATGGTGCTTATTTCCTTGCAGATATCACCTGAAGAGTAAAGAACGACCTATATTCACTGACACGAATGAAATCGTGGGTTTTGTCTACGCCATGGGTCGTGGGCGGGGTTGAGAACAGTCTGTCGGCTGTGATTTTAGAAGCACATCAGCGGGTCAACCGCTTGTGGCTGTATGCTGGGAAAGGGGAATACGGCGATGGTGAAAATGAAATCGAAATTACTGACAATATCGAGAAATAATGTGCACTCATAGAAAGGGGAAGGAGACAGAGACAAGCCGGCACCAGATACACTAGCAGACACTTCTCCCGGCAAGTACGACTACGACAAACAAAACAGCTGTTCCGATGTCGGTTAGTTTCCGGTATGGTGGCTCGGTGGGTGGGCAACTGGATACCCTCTTAGCCAGAACAAATCAAAGCCCTCCGGAAAGAACAAACACGGAGTATGATCAGTTGTCGAGCAAAAGGAACAGAAACTTAATTGGAGGATTGCATACGCGCGTGCCGCTTGCCCTCCCGCTTGGGTCTCGATTTCCAGAAAGGGAAGAATAAGGTAAATAAAACGAAACAACATGAACGGCACCACGGCCGAAAGATGTAGAAAGGCAAAAAGGGAAAGAGTATTGCCGCAAGTGTCCATTGAAGAAGGGCCATACACTGTCAGTCGACTCTTTTCATCCCTTTCGACACCTTGCGGTATTGTCTCGCCGTCTTGTCGTTTGATTCTTTGCTTCTGTGCTTCTTCCGAATTGTTTTGTGCTTGTCTTCTCTGTCTTTCTTCTCTGTCTTTGGGTAACCCCCACACACTACGCCAGGAAGGGACATGCTGGCCGAGCAAAAACACGCAAAGACATCCTTGTCCAGCCAGTTGTCAGACTGTCACCGGAAGGAAAGGAAAGGAGGGAAAAGGAGGGAAAAGGAGAAAAGGGTGGGCAGACGGTGTAGTTTGCCAAGACGAAAAGTGAGAAACGAGAAAATTTAGGCGGCTAGCGAGCTAGAGAAAAGGTGAAGAAGCGAAGAAGAGGGTGCGCTGCCAGTTGTCGACGGTTTTGCCTGCCGTCTTCGCAAGCAATTTACGTAAAGTGCTCTTGACAAGAATGGGCGGCTGTTTTAAACAAAAGACATTTCTTTGGTCTGTCTTCTACTCGCGCTTCGCCCTTTCCCGGTCGCTCTTGCCGTGCCTCTGCCGTAGCCGTATTGCCATCGGCCCCTCCCTGCGAGCCTGCATTATTATCTGATTGATTCTTAGGTGCTGATTGTGTTCCTAGAAGGGCTTATTTTAGTGATTGTGTTAGGGGCTTCAGGGGTTCCCTTAAGGGTCTTCCAGCAATAAGTGCCGTCTAGTTTTTTATCTGATGGAAAAATAAAGTGGGTCCGGGATATCGTACTTCACTTCACAAAGAGTCAGAATGCCAGCCGGGTGGATGTCGAAGGGAAACGCACCCGTATTCAACCATTCACTGATTCGATCTTTCATCACGGCGCCTTTTGTCATATAAAGGGCACATGTAGTGCGGGTGTCAATTGACCCTGTCTTGAGACAAAACTGAAGGCAGTGAGAAGGCGATATAAGACGACATACGATTTGAGCTTGCCAAGATGCACATTGTCCGAGGACTGTCGGTCCCATGCATACAACGTGCACCTTGTCAAAAGCAAACCTTGGCAACGGGTTCACCCATGCTGCCGTTGTGAACATGCCTGACAATCATTCCACAAACAAAGCATCCCCGTCGAGGTGTCAGATTCACGCCAAGAGTGATCATCGCCAAGTCTATTTTCTATCATGGTATCGTGGCTATTCCGTATGTGTTGAACGTTTGTTATATCGTCTTCGTCTTATCGTCATCGTCTCCGGGCCCAAATCTCCTAGAAGACCACCGTCAGGTCAAACTCGCCGTCGGCATTCTTCTCAACAGCACCCTTCTCTGTCACAATCACGTCAATCAGGTCGTGCGGCGTCACGTCAAAGGCTGGGTTCCAGACGTCGATGCGCTGGTCCGCCGTGGCCACACGCACGGCCGGCTTCGACAGATCCACCTTGCCGTCGGCGCCCACAACAGGACCCGTGATTTGGGTGAGCTCTTGGGGTTTGCGCTCCTCAATCTTGATTTGCGCGCCTGTCGGCGTGTTGAGGTCGATGCTCGTCGTCGGTGCGGCCACGATAAAGCGAATCCCATGGTGGCGGGCCAGTACGGCCAGCTGGTAGGTGCCAATTTTGTTGGCGGTGTCGCCGTTGCGCACAACGCGGTCGGCGCCCACAATGACGGCGCGGATGTTGTGCGAGTCCTTTTTGAGGTTGAAAAGGGCGGCTGCCATCGAGTCGGTAATCAAGGTGGACGGGATCTTCTCGTACACGAGCTCAAACGCTGTGAGGCGGCTGCCCTGGTTGTAGGGCCGTGTCTCTGTGCAGAACGCATGCTTGAGGGCATCGCGGGCGTGCAGCGAGCGGATAATGCCGAGCGCCGTGCCGTGGCCCGATGTAGCGAGCGAGCCCGTGTTACAATGTGTCAACACCGACACCTTTTCCGTAGACGAGCCGCCGCTCTGCTTCAACAGCCAGTCGGCACCGTGGTTGCCAATGGACAAGTTCGACTGAAGATCGCGCTCCAAAATCGCCTCGGCCGCTGCAACGTAGGCATCCACAACGGCCGCCTTGGCTGCCGCGCCGTCCAGTCCGGCCACCTGTGCGTTGCGCACCTCCTTCTTCAAAAGTGTAATGGCGTTGGCCAGATCGACAGCGGTCGGCCGGCTCTCCAACAGATAATCGAGACGGTCGTCAATGTAGGCTACAGCCTCTTGTGCGGAGCTGCCCAGTTTGGACTGGGTCTCGGCCGCGCCCAGCTCCACGGCCAGCGCCAGGCTGGCCACAATGGCAATGGCCGGTGCGCCACGGACGCGCATCGAGCGAATGCAGTCAAACGCCTCGGGACTCGTCGACACGGCGTCGTAGTGGTGCTCGTGCGGCAGCCGCAGCTGGTCCAGCACATCCAGCGAGCCGCGCGTGTAGCGGATGGCCTCGAGAGTTCCAGACATGATGTGGGAGGGGTTTGTCGAGATCGAGACCGGTGGAGGGAGGGTGTCGAGGAGGTTCTCGAGGAAGGGAGGGTGTCGAGGAGGTTCTCGAGGAAGGGAGTTGAGTCGTGTTGGAAGTGTAGAATTGGTGAGAGGCGAGTCTTTTAAGAAAAGGGGCTATTGTCTCTGTTGCACTTTCCTGCCTCTTCGCTCCTTCTTTCTCTGCTCGTCGTTGTGGCAGAAAATGCCATCATCAATTCTGCCGCCTGCCCCGCCAATGGTAAGCTGATGGACTCACAGTCTCACAGACTTTGCACAGCGCTAAGAGCCAATCGCCTCCTCATGTGGGCCTTCACCGCCTTCCCGTTTTGGTAGCCAGTACAAGCAGTCAGAGTCAGACACCAGGAACGAACCGGATGGACCCACTCTTTTTCGGATCTGGTCATTGTCAACTTTGCGCCGTTACGCCTCTGATACTCTGATACCCGGCACATCACGACGACAAGCACACGGCAGGCAGCACAAAGAGAGCAACCGTCTTCCATTCCTCTCCACACACAGCATGTCCGACGACAGCAAAGCCCCTGTCCCCGCCTCGGGCAAAGCGGCCGACGACAGAGACAAGGACACCGTCTGGACGCCGCAGGTCCGGCGGAAGTTTGAGACGTGAGTCGCCACGAGGTACATATGATTGAATGCGTGCTAAATTGTCCAGAAAACACAAGAGCGAGTACCTTGACCCGTGCCAGGAGGCGGCGGCACGGAGCATTCGGTGTCTGCACCGCAACGGCGGCGACAAGGCGTTGTGCCAAGACTACTTCCAGTGAGTGCGGTCTCCTGTCAAATAGCGTTACTTTGATGGACAGTCACTAACATGACAACAGGGCATACCGTGACTGCAAAAAGCAATGGGTAAGTTCAACTTTGGGGTGTTGGTTGGGTGATGAATTAGGGGACGCTGCATGAATACATTTGAAGTTTGCCTTTTGCACATTTTTACTAACAAAAAACAGCAAGAAAAGCGTCTGGAGGACAAGAGAAGGAAGAAGCAAGAGTCTGGTGGCGGTTGGTTCAGTTGAGTTTGACAACAAAAAGTGATTTTTTTATGAAACTCACGAAGAAGGTCAAGGGATCTGGTGTTTCAAACCCCGACGACGGAAGACTCCGGATCATGTACGATATGAGTGTATTTATTGCGGTATTTCTTGCTTCAACACAGCGAGCATTAGATGAACCGTCTCCTACAACACAAATGTAGTATTGAGATGACAAAAGACGACGAAAGGGGTATTGAAAAAAGAAAACAAAGGAAGAGCCAACAATCTAAGGCACGCCCCAACACTCCCATTTTCTACAAACAAGCAAACAAACAAATAAACATTGGAAAACTATATGTAAATCTAAAATCAATTATTTCATACTGGGACTCGTTCAATCATCATAGATTGTGCTTTCATTGTCAACACATGCGATTTGCATTGCATACCGTGTGAATTAAGACACTGTGCATCTGTTCGCACAGTGGTCCCTGGCGGGTCTGGTTTTGGCGGGGTGCATCTTCCTTCTACCGTTTGCACAGCGCAACTGCACTCTGGGCGCAAAATACATCACCAAGGCTGCAGAAAAGCTTCAACAGCTTTCAGAGCCACGGCGACGCGACAACTCTCCTCGACCCTACGACCGTCATATTACCTTGTCGACCTCTCCCCCCACCACACATGTCACACTACGCCCGCCAGCGGCCGCCGCTGAAGAATGGCGTGGACATGCAGCTGCAGGCAGCGTTTGCCAACCAAAACTGGACGACGGTGATCCAGCTGGCAGACAAGCGGCACAAGGCCAGCAAGGATCCTTATTTTGAAGTGGTCAAGGTGTGCGCCGAGACGCGGCTGGACGGGGTCACGGAGAAAGCTTCTGCTGCAGTCCTCGTCGACAGCTGGGTGCACAACAACACCATACCACAAGACCTGGACTCGATTGAGCTGTTGGAGTGGGCGACGGACGCAGAAAATGACGACTACAAATATGGGGAGACGTTCGGAGTCCTGCGCGCCCGCTGGGTCAAGGTGAACCCGAGAAACGTTGCGGCGGCGACAGCAAGCTTGCGGATGTGCCTCCAGGCCTGGGATTTGACGAATGCTCAACAGATTGCCACGATTCTCGACAAGTCGTCACATACACACGACCGACGGTACACGTTCTGGGGCATCCTGTTGACGCACCTACTCTCAAAAGACACAGCCCAGGCGGAGTCGAAGCGCAAGATTTACGGGATGCTGGCACAAAAGCAGCTGGAAAAAGCGGCCGAGCCAGCCGAAGCAGCAGAGACGACGGCCAAGATCACGGACAACACCACCAACATTAGCGAGACGGACCGCAGTTTGCATACCGAGGAAGAGTTTCTGCTATATCTACGAGTGCTGGCCGAGCACGGAACGGCCGACAACTATGCCCAGAGGGCACTGCACAAGACGGCGGGCGCGGCTGCACAACTGGCAGCGGCTGGGCGCAAACAGCTCTTTTATGAAGTGCTGGAGCGACTCGAAACGCTCAAGCGATGGGACTCGGTATTTGACCTTTGTAGGGAAGCCCTCTCCCTCACGACTAGCGTCGACCAACCCTCAACTTTGGCCTGCGACGTGCGCATCTGGAACAGTTTTGTCACGGCGGCCCAAAAGAGCGATAACCCCGAGACGGCCTTTGACACGGTGCAGTCTCTCCTGACACGTTTTATTGGGGCCACGTCTCCGAAACTGCCACAAATGTACACTAAGAACGTCGGCCTCGCTTTACTGCAAACAACCTTTGGTCTGCCGCCGGCACTGCTGCCAGAGCCCGCCGAGGGACAGTCGTCCCTACAAGTCGAGCAGCTGCTCGCCTTTATCGAGGCCAACCTCGACAAGGCGTCGCTCTTCAACGACGTGCGGTCGTTTGTCGAGCGCCTTTCTTTCAACCAGGCACAAGACCTACTCACTCGGTTGGAGGTGCCCTCTACCACCCTCCGTAGGGTGCTGGTCCTCAAACTGCGCTACCTGCTGGCCACCTGTCCCGAGACGCGTTGCCCGCGGTCTATCCTCTACAACCAGACCGAGGCCGAGGCCGACCAAGCCTTGCTAAAAGGCGACGGCGGTCCGAGCCTCTTTGAACTAGCGTGCAAGGTGTGCCGGAATGCGGCGCCCGAGTCGTATGGATGTACACACTGCCTGCAAGAGCTGGCTAAGAGCAGTCTGCAGCTGCACCGCAGTCTGTCTGACGACTCTGAATTCCTCTCGGCCGTGCCCAAGATGGACAAGGACCCGCGCATCGACCTTGCTCTCGTGGCGGCAAGCAGTCTTTTACGTCTGGCTGGTGACGGCTCCGACACAAAGTCGAGACACCTCCTCCAAGCCGCCCTCGTCCTCGACGCCCAACAGCGCCAGACCCCGGACGACATCCCGCTGCGTTTGTTGATGGTCCGGGTGTTTTTGCGTCTCAGCTGCGGCAGCCATGCCCAACAACTATGGCAGCCTCTGGGTGTCAAGCGGAGTATTCTCGATGCTCTTGGACCGCTGTTCTATGACAGACTGTCGACCGTTGCACCCGGACTGTTTGCCGGCGCCAGCACACCCAAAAAGCCCTTGCTCCTAGAACCACTCAAGCAGTACTTTGCCACCGTCCTACGGCACCCGTCGGCTGTGCGCATCTGGGACGCTTTCGCCTCGGGCAGCTACAGCAGTATCCTGGACATGGCCACCTACCAGGTGCGTCTGCAGCGCAGCTGCACGCGGGCCATGACCGTTGTGGAAGAGCGGCGGGCGGCAAGGGCGCTGGGGGGAAGACTGGATGACTCTTTGCTGGAGAATATGTCGACAGATATCCCCAACGGTGAGCGACTCCACAACGCCACCGACTATGGCGCCCTGCCGAACCTCGAAAGCTCGTTTGGCGCCCACCTTGTCGAGCGCGTGTCTTTGGGGCCGGGCTTCTCCAACACGAGGATGCAACTGTCCCTGCTGGCCGAGCGTTACTTGGAAGTCATCATGTTCAAGCCACCGAAAGAGTACAAACCGGCCAAGGCGGGGGAGGCCACTGCACGCGACAAGGCGTTTGTGGTCGAGTCGCTGGCTCGTATACAGTTCGCCTTCGACGACTTGCTGCACGGCCAGCCGGATCCGACTACCCAGCTTACACCGGCCGAGTTGGCCTACTACACGGCCGTCTCCGTGCTGGTGTCGTTTGCCGCCTTCAGTCTGAATAGCACCACGGGTGATACCGCACCGACGCCGTCCAGCATTTTTGCCCTCCTCAACCAGTCGCTGACAACAACTGTCGACCTTTTACGGAAGGCGGCTTTGCCGCCTGTCTCATCATCACCCACGACGTCGACCCTCCTCCACACGTTTACCGACATCCACAGCCTCGGCATTCTGAGAGAGACGGCTGTCGCCATCAAGCAGACTGGTACGTTCCTGGCCGCCTTCCACGACAAGGAGAACGCTCGTGACCGGACGGGCAAGTCTGGACTCGGAAAAGAGGCCGTGGCGAGTGCGGCGTCTTTCAAGACGCTGTCCACCCGTCTTTTCACGGATATCAAGGCACATGTTAAGACGACAAAAGACACGCTCGGCTCGTCTGGGTGGCTGGACCGGCTGGGCGAGACGGTCACCAAGCCCGGAGAAAGTGAAGGACAAGGACAAAAAGAGCTCGCCGGCGCTATTGTGGCCGCCGTTGGCGGATCATCTGCTGTCGAGTACTGGGCCGGGCGTCTGTTGGACGACTGGCGGGAGACCATCCGCGGATGGGGACAGGTGCAGATGGAGTAATCACGTGTAGGACAAAAATAAAAAATAAAAAGAAGCATATAAATTCATATAGACAAACCGTCTCAATAACAAAACAATGGGTATATCCAATCAGACGTCCGCACAAAAACAAAACCAACGTAAATCAACCAATCCCCCACGTACATCTCAGTTCGTGGCATAGCTGTGGCTCCGCCGCCGGCTGGCCTTGCGGGCCAGCAGCTGCACCCGCTCTTCCCGCAGCGTCACCCACAGCCAGAACCACGACACCGTCTCGATGAACATGAACGTGAAGAAGACGCGGTTCTTGAGCCCGTCGCCGATGCCGCCCGTCTCGTACTCGTACTGCAAACGTCGAGCTTTCCTCGTGCTGCTGCCGCCATAGAGTGGGGAGGATGCTGAGAAGAAGAAGGAGTAGAACAGAGTGACCATCGAAATCAGCACCCGTAGTGGCGCCTGCATCCCCCAGTAGTGCACGAGACACACTTCTTCGGGCATGCTGAGCGTGATGAGATCACTAAAACCCCAGCCAGCGAGAATGACTGCGAGGAAAGCGAGCGCTGGTGTGGGCACGTCAAATGCGCGCGAGTAGGGCATGCCCATGGCCTCGCCCAAGACATAGACGAGAGCCTGGTCGGCGACCGACACCGGATTCGTCAGAAAGAAGAAGCCGAGCGTAATGTGGAAGAGGGAGAGGGAGGTGATGATCGTCCGGCCCGAGATGAGGGCCATGATGGAGGCGAGGGGTCGAGAAGTCGACCGGATGTAGATTGTTGTCGTCGTCGTTGGATGTCGTTGTTGTCGATGTCGAGGTTAAGGTTAGGTTAACGGCAGTTCGGTGGTGTTGGTAGCGTTGCAGTGAGGGTCTAGAACCCGGGGTTGTCGTTCTTGGGTCGTATCGAGATGCTTGTCGCAAAGGATGAGATCGAGTGATGTGATGTATGTCGTGAATGTAGATGAAGCACACAAAAGAGTGGTGTCGAGACGAAGAGTCAGATCCTTATTTTGTGATGACTTTGTGACGACTTGTAACAAGTTGAGGAAGGATAAAGCATAAGTTGAGACGGGAAAGACGGGAAGGCGCGAACGGTTTCATAGAGGGAGAGTGTCTGGGTGTGAAGGGGGGGGCGGGACTGGGAGCTGCAGTGATCGCCCCTTCTTATTAGAGAGCTTTAGTGTCTGTTTGGGTTGTATCCCGTCGAGGAAGGGGCGAAGGGACAAGACAAAAGAAGGAGGGAAGAAAAGAGTCAGGAAAGAACGAAACAAAACGTGTCACCATTCAAGAGAACAAAAGAACAGGACAGAGTTGAACAGTCTCAACGTCGCACAGGGAGATGCCTGCCTATTTAACTTGAACGCGAGACACGCGAGACACGAGCAAAATGGACCAGAAACGCCACTTTACTCTCGCTTCGCGGGGAAGAATGCAGGGGTCTCGTAGTCTCTCTCGTACTCTGTACAGTGGATGTTGTCTCGACAAAAGGAATGGCTAACCAATGCTGCACACGTCACAGGGTTGTTCTTTCCGAAACACGCAAAAACATGCACCAACAAAGGCAAAAACACTCAGCCAGGCAAGCCAGGCACCTCGCGAGAACAGTGCATCCCAACAAAAGACAAAAGATGGACTCGACTCATACCGAACTAGGCCATGCACAGCCTGTAGGCAATGTTGTCGCATCAAGAAAGCGAAAGGAAAGCTGTTGGAAGAAGCCTTGCCAAAAGAACATTGCCTGAAGCTGATGAATTTTAGTGCAACAAGCTCCACAAGGCTACCACGCTTGTTGGGCGTGCCCTCCCGTCACACCACCACCATAGGGGCAAGAGCAACCCGAAGCTTCGATTTAGCGGGGTTTGGTCACGCTGGAGGTCGGTCTATTCAGGTCTGTTCCTGGCAAGCACGCCGCCCGAGTACGCCGTACGTCGGTCGAGTCGAGTCGAAAGCGACTCTCAACATCAACATCTCGACACTACAACTTTCTCGACAGCCCCCCCTCCCTTTCTGATGGACCCCCCGCTCGACAATGCGCGCCACCTGCGCTACTGGCAGCGCTGCCTGCGCACACTGCTGCCACACCAGTACACGGCCAACGACAGCACACGCATGACGTTGGGCTGTTTTTCCGTGGCTGCTGCCGACGTGCTGGCGGCGGGACCGACGTCGACCTCGCTCTTGACTCCCTCCGACAGGAAGGCGTTCCGAACCTGGGTACTGGCGTGTCAACACCCTGGCGGCGGCTTCGCCGGGGCGCCGACCCACGTCTTCCCGAAGCCGGTGTACAGCAGTTTCGACTTTGTTGAAGGAAAGTCGACAGTCGGAGCTCCCGGGGAGGCCAACATTGCGGCGACATTGTTTGCACTACAGCTGCTGGCGTTGCTGGCGAACGACGAGACGAGCGGCGAGACGAGCGGCAAGAGCGAGCGGAGCGAGGACCGAAAAGAAGGAGCCTTCCTTGGCGTCAACCTAAACGCAACGCTGCGGTGGCTGCGGCGGTTACAGAGAGACAATGGCAGTTTCGGGGAGTACGTGTCGGAGGTGGTGGACCCACGAGTGGCGGGCGGCAAGCGATCGGTGATAGGCGGCGGTGCGGACATGCGGTACTGCTATATTGCGGCGATGATCCGGTGGATGCTAGGGGGAGGGAGTGGTGATGAAGATGCCCAAGACATTGATGTCGACGCGCTGGTGCTGTACATGCGTCGTGGCCAGACGTACGATGGCGGCTTCTCAGAGAGCTCGACACACGAGTCGCATGGTAAGCCCTCGCTCACATATCATTCTATTTCACTGGTCACCGCTAACGGACAGCCGGCTACGCGTTTTGTGCGATTGCAGCGCTCGAGCTGTTGGGCCGTGCACCCGAAGGCGATCCGACGACGACACGCTCACAATCGGGCAACGACTTGTTTGCGCGCGGCATTGCCGACCTGCCAGGACTGCTGCGGTGGTTGGGATCGAGAACGTTCCTCTACAAAACTGGCGATGACTCCGACGAAGAGGAGGAGTGGCACGAGAGCATCGTTACCGACGTCACGCCTGAGAGTCTTTTACAACCCGCCTGCCACCCGCTCTTGGGCTTCAACGGCCGCTGCAACAAGCACGCCGACTCGTGCTATACGTGGTGGACCGTGGGCACCTTGGCAATCCTACAACGACACGGCTACGGTTTAGCTGACGATACTACAGCCAACTGGGAAGCCAGCCGCGGTTTTCTGCTGGAACAGATGCAGCACGTCATTGGCGGCTTCTCCAAAACACCCGGCAGTCCGCCCGATGTGTACCACTCGTACTTGTCTCTGGCGGCACTGGCCACCCAGGGCGAGCCGACCCTCAAAGCGTTTGACCCGGCCATGAGTGTGAGTCTGGACACGGTGAGAACGATTGAAGCGGCGCGGCGAGGACTGCTGCGTGGGTTGGGTGATGGGGGTGCCAAGCGGCGGGCCGACCTGTTGTCTCTCGGGAAAGCGTGTTGGGGGGCGAGCAACGGTACAGCGACTGCAACAACATAGCATTACGAAACATAGACAACATATATGAATTTATTTGAATTCCTTTAGACTCCATCATTTTATCTGCCGACTACGCACCCTACGCACTCTCGTACCCCATGGCAAACACCTCCCAAGGTACACCTCTTGGCTCGCCCACCCACGCTGGACCGACCGTCTGGGCCACTGTGCTCCAGCCCCGAACCAAGGCTCGCCAGTAACACGTCTCGGCTGCTGGGCTAAAGTATCCTCCATCGACAAACAGGGCCTGCTGTCGTCGTGCAATCCCCTGGGCTACATCCGGGTGCCGCTCGAGCCACGCCACCGTTGCCTGCAAGTCGGACCAGTCTGGGGCCACAAAGACAGCGTTGGCTTCGTCGGCAGTGTAGTGGACAGGCCAGGCAGACTGTACGCCATCAGACGGCATCCAGGAGGGAGATTTACCTCCATTGTCGGGGAGGAGGTACGACGAGAACAACGGTTTCACGAGATGTGACGTGTGCTGCAGCCAGGCCATAGGCGGTGTCAACAACACGCTGTTACACATCTGCAGAAACTGCAGCCGGCCGCTGTAGGTAATGCCCTCGGTATGCAAAACATACTTGTAGCGACAAAAGTCTTCTATCCGCAAGGCGTTGACAGCGACTGGATCACTGTTTTCCCTGTCCGCCCCCCTGTCCTCCCACACCAGCTCTTGCACGTCCGCCCAGGATGCCGTGCCCGCCACTTTGAGCAGGTCTGTCCGCATCTGTGGATGTTGCGCACTGTTGTACCGTTTTGTGCCGCGCCAGACCGGTCGAGGGTCTTTTTGACTAAAGGGCAGCTGTCTTTCGAGAGCGGCGACGGCTTCGGCTGCTTTACTGAAGGAGCCAACGAACGGCAGGGCTGGCCAGCCCCAAAAGGAAAAGTGTGGCATGAGAAAGGCGCGTGTGACCGGTAGACTACCCGGTGTCGAGGCAGCGTAAGCAGGTCTACTATATGACAGTGTATCGTTGGCCGGGCCGTCGAGAACGTTGATGGCCAGAACCGTGTCAGGGAGTAGAGGGTCCGTCGAGGGTGCAGTCAAAACAGCTCGATGAAGCTGATGCAGAGCGGCCATGCGGGCATCAACAAAACCCTTGTCGAGTGTACCCTTGCCCTCGTGGTGGACAATGTATAGGCGTCCATTCTGGAGACGGACTTGGAGAGGACTCGAGTCTGAGTCGACTGGTTTAGGAAGGACACGAAAGGTGCCCTGGGCAACCATGTTGTCAATATCCTTGGTAATGTCCGGGAAGGTGACGCGGCACTGCTTCTCGTCGAGGTGGAGGCTGTCAAAGAGGCGACGGTCGGGCGTGAAGCCGCCCTTGGCAGCGATGGCTCGTAGTCGAACATCGTCAACGGCGACCTTTCCATAGAGATGGTAGAAGAGAAGCAGGATGATGCCGGCAGCAGCGACGATCATCAACTGTCGGTACTGTCCTTGTCGAATCATCGTGCGCATGTCCATTGTTGTCCAGGTGAAAACAGAAGGTGTCAAGAAATAAATTTGGGCAAACCGAACCTATTCATCTCTCTCCCTCGGATAAAAGAGACTCAGCTTGGGGGCGGTTGTTGGACACTCAGTGTCTATATATATTAGCCGGCACAATGCGGCAGCACAATGCGGCGAGGCACGTCTTCATCATGTCGATCATGGGCACGACGGCCTGTCTTGAACTGTGTGATTGGTAGCAAAGAGTCTATGAAAAGAGCGTACCTAGAAATCACATATAAATACAGCCATATTTTGTAGATGTTTGTATCTTCTATCTTATTTCCTATCCCATTCTTTTTGATTTTGATTTTCCACCTCCTCCTAATTCGACTTCTCGTCGACTCGACTCGCCTTCGGCTCGGCTCGTCTCATCTACATCCGCTCCCGCCGCCGGGGCGCCGCCCGGATAATGTCGTCCACCCGCAGCAGCAGCTCCGCCGCCTCGCTCGCCGACGACACCACCGCCTTCTTGAGCTTGTAGCTCTCAATCACGCCCAGCTCGCGCATGTCCGTCACGCCGCCACCCGGTGTAGCCAGGTCCAGACCGTACGTTGACATACCGTCATAGATGGTCTTGCGCAGACGCGCCACCAGATCGCCCGAGTCCAGACCCGCATTGTCGGCCAGAATCGTCGGCAGCTGACGCAGTGCAATCGCGAAAGCGCCGACGGCCATTTGCTTCTTGCCCTCAACGCGCGTCGCCGCGCTCTCGACTGCCTTGGCCATCAGCATCTCGGCACAGCCGCCGCCCAGCGTCGTGCGGGGCTCCTTGACCGTTTGCGACAAGACAGCCAGCGCGTCGTGCAGACTGCGCTCGGCCTCGTCCAGCAGCTGCTCGGTGGCGCCGCGCAGCACAATCGTGCAGGCCTGGCCGGCCCCGACACCGCTAAACTTGATCAAGGTGTCCTCGCCGATAATGACCTCCTCAATCAGGTCGCACGAACCAAGCTTGACGAGCTCCGGGTGGTCAAACGTCGACGCAATCTCGCCGCCCGTGACCAGGGCCAGGCGCTCAATGCCGTCAAAGTCGGCGTGCTCAATGGACATGATGCCCGCGTCGGCAAACAGCTGCTCAGGCCAATTATAAATAAGCTGGCGGTTGATGAAGCAGTTGATGCCGTGGGCCTTGATCTTGTCGACCTTGGCCTTCATCTTGTCGCGCTCGGCCTTTTCGAGCTCGGCGAGCTTGCTCGTGGTCGTCACCTTGACGCGCGCGCCAAAGATCTTGACCTTGTCCGTGTCCATGGAGGTGTTGGCCACCAGAATCTTGGCCTTCTCCAAACGCTTGGGCTGGTTGACGCCAATCTTCTTGTCGAGAATAAAACCCTCGTCCAGATACGACTCGCTGAGCTTGCCGCCCGTCTTCTTGATAATCTGAATGTGCGTCAGGTCGACGGTGCCGCCGAGTCTCAAAATGGCCTCGGTGGCCAGCTCGGCGAAATGGTTGCGGTCCTGGGCGAGCACCTTGGAGGAAAGCGTCGTGCGCGCAATCGCCACCAGGTCTTTGCGGAACGCCTTGGGATCCTTGCTGTGGTCGACTGCCGAGGCCTCAAGCGCATCCAAAGCGGCCCGGCTGGCTATTCTGTAGCCTTCGATAATCGTCTGCGGGTGAATCTTCTTGTCGACCAGCTTCTCGGCCTCGCGCAGCAGCTCCGCCGCCAGCACCGCCACCGACGTCGTGCCGTCGCCGACCTCGTCGTCCTGCACTTTCGAGATGTTGACCAGCACCTTGGCTGCTGCATTGTCCAGCGCAATCGACTTTAATATTGTCGCGCCGTCGTTGGTCACGATAATGTCGCCCGTCGACGCCGACTGCAGAATCTTGTCCATGCCCTTGGGGCCCAGCGTGCTCTTGACCAGGTCGCCCACTGCAATGGCGCCCACAAACGCCGACAGACGGGCATTCTCGCCCTTTTCTTCCGTCGTGCCCTCCTCGAAGATCTGTGTCGGGCTGAAGGAGGCCTAAAAGACACGAGGTGTGTTAGTATTTGACTGTGTAGATGCAAATTGAGTAGATGCTGTCTTCTCTTCAGGGGCTTACCATGGTAGCTCAATGTGTAGATGTTGTGGGGGAGAAAGGAAGGAAATGCAGTCGTCAACCGGATAATGCAGTCGTTCAATGTAAATGCGTATGCGTATGCGTCTCGAAGCTGTTCGTAAACAAGATCGTGGGTCGTGAGTTGTGAGCTTTGTTGAGAGTGAAGCTGCACAAATTCTCTGTTGCCTTGTCGGGAGTCGACTTTTGGAGGTAGTCGCGATGCTTGGGAGCTCGTGCTGCAGGTAACAGCAAGTGCTGTGTAATTACGGTAGGCAGTCGTGGTGGCGGCCAATCTCAATCTCTCTGCTTCCACGGCCTGCTCTGGCGTTCTTTCTTCTCTGCCTTCCCCTATTTGCCTACCCACCTTTTGGCAGACCGTTTTTTCTTTGCAGCCTTCGTTCGCCCCTGTCCAAGATAAAAGACCCCTCCGGCGCCGGCGCTTCAGTTAATCCGACGCGCTACGCACTTTCTGTTTGCGTGCAAGCCCAGAGTCAGCCAAAGGGCAGCAAGAGCGCTAAAACTGGGATTGTTCTGTTTGTTCAGTTGGGCGGGCAGGTGCCAGGGGCCTTACTTTGGGAGTCCATTTTCGCGGGGCTCAGAAAACCCAGACCCACTTTTGCACACTTTGCACCTGTGTTTGGTGGGCTGCGGCGTGCAAAACGCAAAAAAAATAGGAATCGACGGCCTCTCCCATTGTGCCAAATCCGTCAGAAGCAGAAACATCACGAAAGAAAAGGCAGGCACGTCCGGCACTTCCACATCCACATCCACCACCACATCTCAAAGTATCCCTATCTTCGATCACCCATACACACACATTCAGAAGACACAAAAGCTCGACAACCGACACCACACCGCCACCATGGCCCCCTCTTTCGACCACCTCCGCGAGGCGGATCTCGACGACGACGAGTTTGACGAGGATGAGGTCGACATTTCCGACCTGCGCGCAAAGTACGAGGTGCAGCTGGAGCAGGGATTCGATACATTTGTTGTGATTGACGGTCTGCCCGTCGTCACAGAGGAGCAGAAGCCGAAGCTGGTCAAGTTTCTGCTCAAGAAGCTCAACACGGTGGGCCGCGTGCGCGAGGAGAGCGTCGAGATGCCCATGGAGGGCGAGGATGGAAAGTCGTTGGGGTGAGTTGTCCGAGGGCACCCCGAAGGGGTGTCCGTAGGAGAATCCCTTCTCTCCTCTCTTTTTGCTCATTTTATTGTCACTAACCCACGCGAACAGATTTGCCTTCGTTGAATACTCCTCCGCCGGCGAGGCTGCTGCTGCCGTCCGCCAACTCGACAACGTCGCGCTCGACAAGCGCCACACGCTGCGCGTCAACAAGCTGACCGACATTGAGCGGTACGGCCGCGAGGGCCGCATCGCCGACGAGTACGAGCCGCCACACATTGACGACTTTGTGCCCCGCGACCACCTGCGCTCGTTCCTGGCCGATCCTAGCGGTCGCGGCCGCGACCAGTTTGTCATGTACCGCGGCGACAATGTCGGCGTCGTCTGGAACAACGAAAAGGACAACCAGGAGATTATTGTCGACCGGCCTAATTGGACCGAGAGCTTCGTGCAGTGGTCGCCGCTCGGCACCTACCTGACCTCGGTCCACATCCAGGGTGTCCAGCTCTGGGCGGGCCCCAAGTGGGACCGTGTCGGCCGTTTCCCCCATCCTTTTGTCAACCTTGTCGCCTTCTCGCCCCAGGAGAACTACCTGGTGACCTGGTCCAACCGCCCGATCTCCATCGGCGAGGAGGGCCACCCGGCCCTGTCCATTGACGACGACGGCAAGAACTATGTCATTTGGGACATTGCCTCCGCCAAGCCACTGCGGTCTTTCGCCAACATTGACATCCCCGGTGGCCCCGAGGGCCCCGACGGTGTCAAGGCGCCCCGGAAACAGCCGTGGCCTGCCTTCAAGTGGTCGTCGGACGACAAGTACGTGGCGCGGTTAACACAGGGCCAGTCCATTTCCGTGTACGAGACGCCCCGCATGAACCTGCTGGACAAGACGACCATCAAGATTGAGGGTGTCATGGACTTTGACTGGGCGCCCGCCCGCCCGCAGCGCGAGGGTGTCAAGACGTACGAGCAACTCTTTTGCTACTGGACGCCCGAGATTGGCAGCAACCCTGCCAAGGTCGGCCTTATGAGCATCCCGTCCAAGGAGGTTGTGCGCACACTCAACCTGTTCTCGGTGTCGGACGCCAAACTGCACTGGCAGTCCGAGGGCGCCTACCTGTGCGTCAAGGTCGACCGCCACTCCAAGTCTAAGAAGTCGCAGGCCACCACGCTCGAGATCTTCCGGGTCAAGGAAAAGGGCGTCCCCGTCGAGGTCCTGGACACCATCAAGGACACCGTCATCAACTTTGCCTGGGAGCCCAAGGGCGACCGCTTTGTCATTATCACGACGACCGAACCTGTTGGCCCGACCGCGGTGCCGCCCAAGACGTCTGTCGCCTTCTACTGCCCCGAAAAGGCCAAGGGCAACGCCGTCGGCAACTTTAAGCTGCTGCGCACGCTCGACAAGAAGAACAGCAACGCTATCTACTGGTCGCCCAAGGGCCGCTTTGTCGTCGTGGCCACCGTGCACAACCAGCAGAGCTCCGAGCTCGAGTTCTTTGATGTCGATTTCGAGGGCGAGAAGCCCGAGGCCGACAAGGACATGACGGCCAACCTGCAGCTCATGAACACGGCCGACCACTACGGTGTGACCGATGTCGAGTGGGACCCGTCGGGCCGCTACGTCGCCACCTGGGCGTCCGCCTGGAAGCACTCCATGGAGAACGGCTACCACATGTACAACTTTAAGGGCGAGCTGCTGCGCGAAGAGCCCATTGACAAGTTCAAGCAGCTGCAGTGGCGTCCCCGCCCCCCCACTCTTTTGAGTAAAGAAGAGCAAAAGACGATCCGCAAGAACCTGCGCGAGTACTCGCGCGTCTTTGACCAGGAGGATGCCGAACGGATAGCCGGTGCCGACCAGGAGGTCATTGACCGCCGCCGCGAGCTGCTGGCCGAGTGGTACCGCTTCCGCGAGTCTATGGAGGAGGAGCTGGCCGAGGAGCGTGAGATTTCCAATGTCTCTGCCAACGTCGTTGAGGAGATGCTCAAGGCCAAGACAGCGGCGCTCGGTGCCGTTGTCGACCAGGAGAAGGTCGTCGAGGAGATTGTCGAGGAGGTCCTCGAGGAGACGGAGGAGATTGTGCAGTAAATGGAGTGGGTGCGGTGAAGCCAAAAAAGTTTGGGATCTTTTTTCTGTTACTTTTTCTTATCTTGCTTTCTATTTATTTTTGTTTCACAGTACGTCGTAAACGTAAAGGGCATTAGAAAAGAGGACGGGAGATAATGCGGCTCTCTCTCGGCTTTTTTTTTCTTAGTTTTACTCCTATGAAGGGCAGTTTTTTTTAGTTGATTTATCAAAAAAAACCAAAAAAAAAAAAAAATATGAAACCTGTTTACTTTAATGAGGTGTTCTGTGATCATTGTGATGTCTTTTGATATTCTCTAAAAAAAATTTAAAAAAAAAAGACGAGGAAAGACAGCACGACTTTATAATCACCAAATGAAACAATCCTTGAGTGACAGTCTCATCTTGTCGAGACATGCTATCCGGCAGACCCGTGTCTTGCTCGTTGTTGTCACACGCAAGAGCGTGGTCTATGATGTTTCTGTTTCTGATTCTCTTTCTATCGGCCTCACCACGACGTGCCACCGAGACCACACGTTCACTCCTTCCCGTTTGCGTAAACGTATCCCGCCCACGGGCTCTTTCCCATCTTCCCCATCCTTTTTGGTCTGTACCTTAATCTGGCTATTTGGGAAAGAGCAATACACGCGCCAAGACTGACTGTACCTTTCTTTTTAACGATGATTTAGGAAGGAGAGCGTTCAGGCTAAACAGTCACTTTTCTCCTTCTTGGCCCTTTTCGCATCTCTATTTTTTTGTATTTCTGTTGACGATATCCAAATTGAATAAAACACTGCGTCGCCTATTCTCCACAACTGAGCCTCTTGTTCGTCCCGCAAACCGAAGAAAGACATTCTTGCCGCGTCCAGAATCTCGTCTGATCTCGTTTAACGTCACGCTTCGCGTTCTTACCTCACCATCACCATCACGACTCTTGGATCACAGCTTTTCGACTTCAGAAATCATCACCATGACCGCCAACATGGCCCAACGAATCCTTCTCTGCCTCTTCGTTCTCATCTCTGCCGCCGCCGCAGACTACTCCAACTTTACCACTACTTGCGAGAACCCCGTGCTGCACGCCAGCCGTACCGGCCACCTCAGTCAACTGTCGGCGTCGTGCGTCACCAACGCCGGCGAGGATACCGGAACGAACAGCACCGACACGATATCCATCCACAACAGCACACTCGATCTCAACTTGTGTCTAGGCATCGACTACACCACAGCAGCACTCGTGTGGTCCATCTACGGCAAGTTTTCGAATTACTGCACGAGCTGTTGGGTCGTGGGCCGGACCGGTTTGGGCTGTACGTGTTCGACGCTGTCCGGCGTCAGAGCGAACTCGACAATCGATCTTGGTAAGTGGAGTGGTTGTGAGGCAGGCGTGAAGATGACTGTAGGAAGCTAATGCTAGTAGATTCTGGCATCTCCAATGTCAACGGGACGCTGTCTTGCCAGGGCGGCATCGGGATGGACTCATGAGGCGGGACTGACAGTACGTCCATCATCATGAACCCGATTTCTTTTGCCTTTTTTGTCTTTATTTCCTGCTCTTTAATTGTTTTTTATTTTGCACAACACTCCTATTTTATGAGGAAATATCAAAATGGGAGGGAGCACAGCGGCGTTCTGGGATGAGGGACATGACTTGATTTTCTCTGATTTTCGCTGCACTTTTATTTTAATTTTTATCTTGTTTCTTAATATCTCTGGTTTTTCTTCTCGTCTCTGCTCGTCTCTGTAATATTTCAGTATTGAAAGACTCGTAAATCTAGACGCGTCGTTTGCTGTTGATATGATCACGTGGGCACGATATTTTGACTGTGCAGTTGCGACGGACTCGCGATGCTCCTTCCAAAAATGGCAATAATGACAATCACGCCTCATTAGATGGCGTTCACACCGTTTCACACAGTCTAGTCCCCATGAAGTGGGCAGGCTCCCCTCGACCGTTCACTCTGCCCTCACCTTCCGGGGCACCCTACATGCATCTCCAAATCACCACCCTCGATAGGGAGACCTGCTCTTGAGTGAATACAACCATCGAGCACAACCAAGTTTACCAAAGGCAAGCATCCGGCAATATCCTCTCTCTACAACTTTAGACACCCAAAAGAATACTGACAGTTTTCAGAACAGAACGACCAAAAGCATCGCATTGACAGCAAAAACACAAGATGGGTGCAAACTTAAAGAGGAGAACATACCCCGGCCCGTCGCAGGCGCAGTCCCACGTCGTCTCGCATAGGTCGCCACCAGGCTCGTCGTTTGTGCGTCGGCAGCTGTTTTCAAAGACAAATCACCACAGAGCTAGCCAAGCAAGCACATTGCAAGTCAAGAACGGCAACAGCTTGAGCACACAATCAAACAAGAAGGGCGGCTCACACATCGGCAAGGACGGCAAGGACCGATGCAACCCGCAGAAAAGCCAGCACACGACAGCTAGAGGACCAGAGACAAAAGACTTGAAGAAGGCTGCCGACCGCAGTCGTGCGCTTGCCAATGCTCGCGCAGCATCCGATGCGGCCAAGCGACTTGATGCTGCTGGCGGACTGCAGAAGCAGGTGCAGGTGCCGGAGCGGAAGCAAGAGGATAAGAGTCCTAAGACGATGAGCGTGATGGCGACCGAGCCGAAAAAGAAAGTGAACAAGGTAGTGTCGTGGTCGGAGACAGCGACAGAGATTGTTACACCCTAGGATGGTGTAGCATTCGACGCCGACGACGACAACATGTGCGCCGTGGACGAGGGAATGACAGAGGCCGTTGTCAAGAGCTTCACAAACGCTACCGACCTCCTTCCCGACGAATTGACGGAATTTACGTCCGCCGACGACGCTTCCGCCCCGGCCAACGACACCGACACGGAGCTCAACGAGCGCCTCTGGCGGGCAGCACAAAATGCCGACCGACTCGAGCAAGAGGCGCATCTCAGAGAACAAAAGGAGAAGGAGGACAAAGAGAAAGAGAGAAAGGAAAAGGAGCGCGAGTTGATGTCGTTTGTACCGAGGACGCCGCTCTGTCCGCAACCACTACCGAAAGGATTCTCTCGCCTGCCGCACCCGGGCAAGACCAAAAAGTACCAGGCCACGCCCGTCAAGAAGACCAAGAAGGGCACATACCCAGTCGAGAGCCTAAAGATGGAGAGCCAATACGGCAATGGCGGGTGGGGTCTGGGATATGGGTACGACGCGGATATGGAGGACCACATCAACCACACCTACACTAACAGCGAGGGCTCAACGTCGTTCCTGGAACGCTTGCATGCAGTCAAGGACACCAAAGTTCTCAAAAAGATCAAGCTGGAGATGGAGGATTGGGACGTGCCTGGCGTTGTCGAGGACGTGAAGCCGTTCAGGACGATGCTCCAAGAGACACCACCCAAGAAGATGACAGTAAAGGAGACGCTGCCAAAGAGTCCAGAGCGAAAGAAGGCGTCGCCTGAGAGCACATCATCCAAGTGTACGCCTCTCAAGCCGACATCGCCCAAGACGTCACCTAGGGGGAAATTGCCGACACCGCCCAAGGAGACACCGCGGAAAGAGATACTGGTTGTGGAGCTACCACTTTTCAAGCTACCGATGCAGGAGACATTATCCAAGGAGACGTCGTTTAAAGGGACGCCACCTAAAGGGACACCACCTAAAGAGACGTCCTCCAAGGAGATATCACTCAAGGAGACATCACCCAAAGAGGCATCACCCAAGGCGACGCTACCCCGGACATCCCACCAAGAGACCCAGACAGACGAGCCATATGCCGTCAAGCCGCTTTCCGCGCCTGTCCAGCCCGAAATAGCGGTGATGACAGAGATGTCAGCGTGGGCAAAGGACCAAGACCGTCCCCGTCCCCGCCCTCGTCCCCTACAGACAGTCACGATCAGCTACCCCAAGCAGACCGCCACAAAGAGAAAGGGACAGTTCATCCACATCTACCGGTGCACAGTCATTCCGCCGGTGACCGTTAAGGAGGATTAGAAGAATGGGAGAAGCGTCAAGTGACGTGTGTCGCGGCAAAGAAGGCCATTTGCTGTTCTTGATGGACGATGTTATCCATGTTGAGATGTTGATGATTTGATGTCGTTGAGCCATGTTCTTTGCTATTTGGAACCATTTGATCTTATTTGATCTTATTTTTCTTTCAGCAATTGTTTGCTATTCTTGCAAACAAAGTCGATGGATGGGAGATATTGAAGGAATGAAGATGACAAAGGACGAGGAAATGATGGATCGGTATGTCGCTTTCGTGATGAGTTGAGGAAACGGAATATGTATGCAATGATTTGGACCTTTTTTTTTATGCAATGAAATCAAAAATAAAATCTTACAATCTTTGTTGCAAATGCAAGAATATGCTGTAACAAGATACCAGTCAAAAGTAGAGCTAATGCAACATGCCTTGTGGTACGCCTCGGTGGCTGGGAGCGCCGCAGCGAAGGTGGTGTCGGCTCCATGGGTACCAAGGAGATCCGTGACGCACGACGG
>JANSLP010000231.1:0-53841 GCA_029298735.1 Ophiostoma sp. CBS 140.51
AAAAAAAAAAAAAAAAAAAAAACACAAAAAAAAAAAAAAAAAAAAAAAAAAAAAAGCTAAAAGAAAAAGAAGAGATATTAAATTTTGTGTCGCTTAGATCATTGAAGAGGAAGTCAATGCAGTAAGCAGAGAGTAAGAGTTCGAGCTGGATAAATATCACATAAAGGGCAGGAAGGAGTTGCGCTTCTTGGCCTTCTTCGGGGCGAGCGAGGCGTTCGTATCCATGCTGCCAAGAATCGAGTCAAAAGTGCTCTCGGCGTTGAAGGTACCTCTATGCTTGAGGTCGGCGCCGAGGCCACCGCTGTTGGAACCGTCCTGCTGGTAGCCCGCATTGCCGTTGGCCTCAACCATGGCCCGCAGGTTCCCGGCTGAAGCGATGCGGCGGGTAGAGGGGTGGAAGCTGTTGCGGTTCGGCTGCTGGTTGTAAGGGAGCGGGTGGCCATCGTCGCCAAGGTTCACGGGCTCCAAGGCCCAGCCGATACTGGCATGGCGCAGGTGAGCCCGCTCCTGAAGTTGGTGGTAGTTGTCGCGGGTCTGGGGCCACGGGAGATTCGCAGGAGGCTGCAGTTGCTGCATGGGCTGCAGCTGCGGCGAGTATTGACCCTGCTTCTGTGGCACTGTGGCGGGTGACATGGACCGCGGCGAGGTATCGTTGTCGGCGTTGTCATCGTAGTTGGTGGGCTGAATCCGAGGCGACGAGGTGGTGGACGCATTGGCTGTCGCGCCCGAGTCTGCAGCCGAGACCAGTGTGGCCATTGTGACAAGAGAAGGTGAAGAGGAGGACATGCCCAGGGAGGAACCATTGGGGACATCCGGTAGTGTCACAGGCTGGATGGGGAAGGGTACGCCAGCTGCGGCTACAGCCTCCACATTTTCTGTACCTTGGACGATAACTAGATCGTCTGGTGTAACACCCGCGTTCGAGATCGATTTTCTCGCAGCCTCTGAGCTCCAAATCTTAGCTGCCAGCCAGCAGTGCGAGCGGTGGTATGTGGCCTCGACCGAGTACAGTAGCACATCTGCCGACAGCTCCACCAGGGGGCCAGCTCCGCCCGCCGTCTGGAACCAAGCTTTTCGCACCTCACCTGCATCTTCAACCCATGGGGCACGACCCTGCGGTGGCTCACACAAAAAGTATTCGACGCCTTCGGTGTGACGCAAACCGGGCGCATCAATGACAAGCATGGGCATGGACTGCAGGACGACGTAGAGGAACAGCCAATGGCCGATACGCATCTCGGACAACTCGGCTTCCGATTTGCCTCTCTTGGCCTCGCGGAGTTCAAATGCCTCGAAAGCTGCCAAAAACGGAGACTCCTCCGGTCTCTCGGCGTCGACATTGTGCGATTTGAGGAGAACTAGCTGGAGCTCGTAGGGCTGGACGTTCTTATCAAAGCGGACCTGGTCCTTCGGAGCCATATCAGGGTACGTCTCGTGAATCGTAGCCATGGTCGGCAGTTTCGGGGTATCGAATGGAACAGGCGGCAGAACAGGCGGAGAGGACTGGTCAAACTCATTGAGGATCTGGCGGAGGGCCGTAATCGAGGCATCTGCCGGGGTGCCGGCCGTAGGCGACTGGATCGAGCCGATGGCGGCAGATACACCAGTGCCATCTTCACCTGCTCGAGTAGTGATTGAGTTGCGGTTCACAAGAAGATCGTACACAGAGCAAAGGTCGGCGTACAGTGTCTTGAGAACCAGACGGTTCAGGCCGCTCTCTGAGAAGGGGTTACGGCGGCTGCTCGCCTTGGGAGGCCAGCTACCAAACTGTGTCTTGTAATATCTGAGAACAAATGCGCGCATCTCGACAAAGGCAGTGCGCCAGTTCTTGAAGCGGATATTGCGGTAGTCGGGGTTAGACGTGGAATTGGCCACACCCGCAAACAAGCTGGGGAAGTCAAATTGCTCGAGCCGCGTGTTGACGCTGTGCTGCCGAGTGAGAAGGTCGAGGTGAGCACGCTCAAGGCGTTGCAAGGTGTTGGAGGAGACTTTGTCCCAAAGGGGCGATGCCTTGAGGTCGCGCAGTGCCGGGTACTTGCCCACGGCGTGGCAAAAGGCTTCGTTGTACAGTGGCCAGTAACGCAGCTGCTCACCCAGAACAAGGGCTTCGAGAGTCTTTTCGCGACCGTGGCGCAAGTCTGAAAGAGCCGTCTGGTCGATATAGAAGCCGGTGCTCAGGTCGACTGCATCACCAAAAGAGTTGCTGCCGCCGGAATTGAATCCGAACTCAAACTCACGAAGCAGGGCTGAGACCTGTGTTAGTGCCGCGCAAACAGTCGGGAAGCTGCGCGTAGCAACCAGAGGCTGGCCGGTCAAGAGAGCAAAAAGATTGCGGAGTGCGATTAGGCGCTCAACATCGGGGGCACCGTTCAGGCCATTGTAGCTGCTGGAAGGCAAATGAAGCCGGGATTCGTTGCCGCCGAAAAGAGGCGGGGACATGGGCGGAGAGACAATGCGATGGGCGTCGGCAGCGGTGAGCGAGTCCCGACCGCCAAAACTACGGGCGCGGGAACGAGCGCTGGTCGGCGAAGAGGCTTGGCTCTGGACGAGGCTGCTGAGAACACGGGATTCCTCGATGACGGACATGCGCACCTTGAAGGATGCTCCCTGGCCGTTCTCGTGAGGCGAAAGGTAAACATAGAGAGTTCCGTTGTCGTCCCAAATCTCAGGAACCTGTGGAGCCAGTCTATTAGTATCCACGGATAAGTCTTCATTAGGTAAGAGGGTACAATGGTCGCACCTTGTCGCAGTTCATCAGGTAGTCAATGTTGTAGTCAACATGGGAGTCCGTAGACAGGACCCAAGCAGCCGAGGCCGGTCTTACGGACGGCTCGTGTGACTTTGACCGCAACCGGCTGTTGCCTCCGCCGACACCGGGGAGCCAACTCATTCGCCGGTTGGCCCGAGTTGTCGCGCGGTTTGGGCTCTGTGCATCGTTGCCGTCACTAGAATGCGTTGAATGTGAGCGCGAACTAGGATCTGTTCCGACAGACGCAACATAGCCAAGCTGCGGTTGCCCCGGAGGGTACGGCTGCAACTGGTTGGGACCCGTAGTGATGACCGGAGGCTGTGCGGATACGCTGCGACCACGTGGTCCATCGTTGGAAGGTGGCGACAGGCCACGGCCCGGCGATTTGCGCAGACGTAGAGGCGCCGAAACAACATTCTGCCGGGTCGATTCAGGCTGCTGCTGCTGCTGTGGTTCTAGTACGGCGTCTCGTGGACGTCCTCTTGTCTTCTTGAGTGTTGCTGGTGACGCTTGTGTCTCAATAAGTCTTGGAAGCAGAGACAGCATGTTTGGATCTTCTGTTTCTTCCGTTTCGGCGATAGGAGAGACGACAGTTGGCACGGTGGGATGCAAGATAGGCTCTGTAGGGGCTTTGTGTGGTGGTGGGAAAGAACTGGCTTCGACGCTGGAAGTTCGTAGAGGCCACTCCGGACGGGGTCGTGTCGGTGCAGCGGGCGCAGAAGATTCGTGTGATGAGGGCGTGGATGAAGTTTGCAGGTCGTTGTAGCTGGGCGGCGGTGTGGTAGGCTTGTCATGGACATCGAGCATCGACCTAGGAGGTGCACTGTCGAACAACTTGCCAGGTAAGTTGAGAGGGAGGAAGGTCTCCGGTGATGATGTTGCCGTCGTTGTTGAAACTACTTCTGATGCATCCTCAAAATTTGTAGATTCGGTGGCCGAAGTCTGGGATGGTGGGGCTGGAGGAGCTTCAGTCGGCTCAGGCACTTTGAGCTTGTCAGTAAACAGAAACAGCAGTTGAAGTGAGACATATGAGAAGTTCCCAATATGAGTAGGTCGAGGGATGACGAGGCTGGACGCCAAAAAGCAGATATTGTGTTATTGTGTTGGGGAGGCGGCCGGATATTGGGACAGCTAACTAAAAAATAAAAATAAAAAGGGAACACAACGCTGCACAAGCAAGCCACCGGGGCTTTTGAAATAATGGGAAAATAAAACACAAAGAGCTCTAGGATACCTCTAAGATGCTCATCCGGGCATATGTCCGTGCCGTTAAACAGGGAGTGAAGTGCTGGGTAGGAGGATGCTGCACTGGCACCGGGCAAGTCGAGCGTGTACAGGCACATGGGGACAGTGAGAACAAGCTGACGATGCCCAGTGGTACGGCATGAGGGCCAAGGCAAAAGGCAAAAGGGGCGGAACGCAAACAAGACGAAGACGAGATGCGAGATGTGGGGAGACGAGAACACGAGAGAATACAAAGGCCGAGAAAGACAAGGAACATGGGCAGGGCATCTGAAATGCCCCGAGACATGTTTTGCATTGCAGCTGCTGTAAAAGCTGCAAAAAGCTGCGTGTTCACACCGCACTCATCACAACACTACTCACCTGTGGTCGCCATGGCTGCCTAAAGAGAGGGTGAAAAGTGCCGCGAGGCGTTTACACAAGGCCTCCACGGAAGTCCAGTTTGCAGGGTGGAGGGGTCGAGGCGACGGTGGGAAGAGGATATGAAGCACCGATGGGAGAGGCCGAACAAGCAAGGACCTCTTAACAACGAACGAACGAGGGTGTTTTGAAGCGCACTGTACACTACTGTACACCGAAGACGTGCAGAAATACGCAGAAAACCAATATGGCAGTGATCAGGCGTCAGGCAGACCGTCGGCCTTGAAAGCTTGGCGGGGGTGTTCGTCGAGGATGGTTTGTTTCGTTTAGTTGGTGTCGAGCATGTAAGTGAAGGGAGACCGGGAAATCGGGGTGCTTGGAGGGATCTGGCAGGCACTTCTGTTCTTGGTGATGTTCTTGGTTTGGCGTTTTGTTGTTTCGAAGCTGCCTGGATGATGATATAGCAAAACAGTGAGAGGGGCAAAAGAGACGAGGGACGAGGGGAGGGGGGAGAAGAAAATGAGGCTGCTAGGACGTTTTAAAGAGAGGCTGAAGGAAGGCGTGCAGGGCGAGCAGGATGGGACCTGCCTCTGGTGTTATTTTTGGCCGGAGCCGCAGGAGGACAGACAAGGCAAGAGCGGGCCACAGGTTGGAACAGGTGCGAAGCAGTGCAGAGCAGGGGAAGCTGTATGGTCAGGACAGCCACGGAAGGAGCGGCCAGTGTGCAATAGGATATCCGTAATGGCCTGCGCAAGACTTTGGGGGCGTGCGTGCACGGTTGTTGAGAAAGTGGAAAGAGCAAAAGAGCAAAAGAGGCAAGACTGGATTGCAAGATATTTACGAAAGAGAACGACAGCGAGGAAGGTGTGGTGGTACACGACATGCAGAAGAGAAAGGAGAGGAAAGAGCGAAAGAGCGCGGGCAGGTACATTTACCTAGAAACGACAAATGTATGGAGGACGAGCATGGGCACATCGCCTGTCAAAAATGACTGTCAATTTGCTCTGGAGAACTGTGCCCATCAACCAAGGCAAACCCCTCGCAGAACGCCGCGTATTTGCGTATTTTCATTTTCATCGACGGATGGTCTTTGCCTCGCTCGCATTCATGGTATTCTGCCCTGTCTGGATTAGCCTGGTTGTGGAGGACTAATACGTACTCTGCCTCGTCACCAAGCCCGGCTCTGTTACCGACAGCTTTTTGCGCAGACGTGGGCCAGGAAGGGGAAAGGATGTGCGCTGGGACGTGGGACCTGGCAAACAGGCCAGCAATTTGCAAACCAGGCTCTGCGGTGCGTTTGTGTATGTACTCCGGACCTGGCGGACCCAGCGGCGACGGCGGCGACGTACGACGCACAACGCCAGAATTCGTACTCGTAGCCAGGGTCAGTGTGGACAGTGGACACACCTTTTCTGTTAATTTTCCCGTGTTGAAACCAGTATTCCAAAAGGGATGCGTCCCAAATACGTCCCCAATACGTCGTTAATCGTCCAGAGAAAGAGTAGTACTTCCGTTTCACTGCGTGCGTCGTACGCCAAGGATTTGAAGACCCTGGCGAACTTGGACGCCTTGGAGCCTGGGGGCGGCTGTCCTGGTCCTGGCTGCTGGGCCAGACATGGAGACAAGACATGCAAAAAGGCCCACTCTGAGGATCCTGCTGCGTCCTGTTTTTTGGGGATTTTGCTGGGAGTTGAAATGGAAGGAGGGTAATGGACCCGTTGTTACTGCAGGGGTTTTGCCTTTGATCTTCCTTTTTCACTTTGCTCTCCCTTTTGTCGTGCTCTTTTGTCTCTTCTTTCCTGTCTTTCTTTCAACTCTTTTCTCTCCTGTCTTTCATCTGCTTCTCATCGCAATCCCACCAGCTCGGCTACTTTCTCAAAGGTTCCCTCTGCTCAATGCTGCAACTTTTGCGCGCGTCGAGGTTTGGCTGCAGAGCCCGTAGTCCCCTTTGGGGCTGGCGAAACAGACCTGTGGTGGATGCCATGCGGCAGGGCAGACAAGCTGTTGAAACGGCGAGACATCCAGACAGCGTGCCAATTCAAGTGGAGGGGGACGGACATGGAGGACGAAGAGGACGTGGAGGCTCGTGGGCGTGGTAGTGAGAGGCAGAGAAGCTCGCATTCGTCTTTTCTTAGGTTGCGTTGCTGTTTCTGTGTTGTTGGTCGCTCCTTCTTCGTCACAGCGTCAACACAGCCCTATTCAGCTCCACTCCAGACCGTCCACACCCGCCGTCAGCTCACCGGCCGCCAACGGCATCACGCCCCATCCTTGGACCGTTTTGTGCTGTTTTGTTCTTTATTTGCGCGTTCCGATTTGCGTGGCATGGGGCATGGTGCCGCGGGATTGCTGTGTTGGTCGTGGCTGTGCTATTTTACGTGTTCTTTTTGAAGCGGCGTGCTGTAGCGCAAGGTTGGCAGGCGCGGCAAGAGGGAAGCTAGCAGATGGGGAGAGAACGCTTGAGTCGCTCTTGCCCAGTCGAGGATCAATACGAAAAATACGTCATGTCCATGAGTGGGTTACGTTGTGTTGGTTTTTTTTGCTCTTGCCACGCACACCGACATCCAACCACCAAACACGGCAGAGGCGTCTGTCGTTCTTGCCCTTCCCGCACAAGACCCAAGCGAACCTCCGTGCACCTCGTCTCCCATCTGCCCTTTCCCGTCCTTCTCCAAACTCGGTGATGCAACCCCGCATATCCTGGGCCAGAGACACGGGACGAGGCAACGGCACTGCGACTGTGATATACCTGTGATGTGCCTGCAATTACACAGTACAGTGTATGTACACATTGCTGTGTCATCTTGTATTACAGTATAAGATTATGAAAGCAGGGCGGCGTTCCTGGGCAATATGTATGATTTTTATGTGCTCTTTTTCTTGGGACAAATCGTATTTTGTCTGTCGGAACCGAAATGAATGAACGATCTCACCTTCTTTAAACAAAGTAGGCCGTCGTAAAATCCTTTTCGAAATATGTTTCAAGAAGACGGCACTTTTCAAAGTAAGAAAAGGGCAAATTGCGTTGTGCTGCTTCTCTGCGACGTAACTTCTTATTCTGGTAATAGCAATACCACAGGGCGGAATATTGAAATCCGCGAACAGACGTGATGCCAGAACGAAGAGTCTCAACGAGGAGGGAAGGATCAGCAAGCCCGCTTTTCCCACTGCAACGGTCACCGCACGCACAACAGAGCAAAAGAGAGCAGAGCACCAAAAAGACAACCAAAAACTGACAGTGGAGGCAGACAAAGCAGAGCCCCATAAACCCGGATTGCCGTTACGTTTATTTTTATCCTGACCTCATCCGATTCGCCGCTGACGAAATAGGGTACAGCCTCGGTGCAGGGCCGCCGGCGACTTGAGATCGTCGCTGAATTGTCTCGACCTTTTAAGATAATGATCGAAAGATCGAAAGGTCAAGCAAGAAAGATTGACATCGTCGGTTCTGACGACAGAGACAGGGTTTCAACTCCCAGTGACGAATGCCATCTTCTTGTCTGCCCTCAGTCTGCACGGCTGCATCATGTCTGCATGGCCGCATCATGGGCTGCAGGCCTGTCTGCCTGCTCGTCACTCTCAATCTCACTTTGTGTTGTCACCAATCGATCCTTGAAATCCTTCTTTCAGCTCTTCTGACAGATGTGACAAGACATGCCCGAGCCCAACCCTTCGCCAACTCCTTCGCTATCCCTAGGTCGCGGCTCTTGTCTGTTTTGTATTGCACAATATCTATGAGTGGTCGTATCCGACGGAATAACACACCGTACTGAGTATGGCGTGTGAATTATTGTATTCCTCCAAGCACCAAGTCCCTGAGAAGGAATGCAGAAAGTTGTAGGGAAATGGTACTTGAATGTACCTTTTCTCACTTTTAGATTCTTTCGATACCTTCTAGCCTGATCCTTCGAGGTGTCCTTTTCTTTTGCTTATTTGCGCCATGCGTGGCGGCCTGTCGTTCCGACTGGCAAAAAACCAGATATCATGTTGTCGAACAACCATTCCCGACAGGAGGTATTGTGGGCACAGCCTCTCGTCTCACAGGCGCACACAGCCAGGTTCCCGCGCCAGCGGAGCGCGGGAAATAGAGACAACGAGAGAAATAGGAAAGGAGAGTAAAAAGCTTAGAGCCTGAATATGGGGCCACAAACGGAGAACCTCCCCAAAATGCCAAAAATAAGAACCAAACGGGGTAAGGGGCGCGGGCGCTCCTTTGTTTTCGTTCAATCGATCTACGAAGCGGAGCGAAGCGTACCTGTGGCTGCAGGTGGGTGGTGATTAAAGAGGCTCAAAGAGGCTCAATGCCAAGACTCTGCAAGAAACATATGCAGGCAAAGCAAAGAAGCAATATGGCGGGCAGGAGGAAGAAACGAGATGTCAGTGGAGCGCAATGTTTAATATCCGATGCTACTCGGAAAACTTCTCGGCATGCACCTTGAGCCTGACGCTCTCTTTGTGCAGCTTGCCCACCGAGCCGAAGCACTCAGGCAGCTCTTCGGCCAAGTCGAGCCCGACAGCGCGGCTCGCGGCTACGAAAACATTGAGATGGACGGCTGTCTTCTTGCCTGACTTTGTTGTTGACAGTGTGGGTTCGAATCTGTAAATGTTAGTTACGTGAAGAAGAATCACAGTAATGTAGGCTCGTGAACTACTCACCGTATGGAGGCCAGCTCGACTGCGTTGGGCGGTCCGGCCGGGAACACAAGGGCAAGCACAGCGGAAACGCCGCCAATGTACTCGGCCCAGAACATGAGGTCATCATCGCCCTCCGAGCCGCCACTGTTTCCACCAACACGTCTGTCCAGCAGCTGCCGCAACCCGTCGAGCAGCGACTTGTCCGTTGGTGCCACACCGCCGCCCCAACGGGTCCAGAGGCTGACGGCCAGCACTGCGCGTGCCTGGTGTGTTAAGCCCGGCATGCCCGGGTTGCGTACCACAGCATCGTGTAGCACAAAGGCTGCATTAGCTGATGAGTCGGCACCCGTGCGTTCCCAGATGTGTGTGGCCAGCAATGCGAGCAAGGGCCGCAATGGTGCCCACGCAGGTTGTGATGATGGCAGTGGTGGCAAAGCGGACAGAAGAGCTTCTGCAGAGGCCTCGATGGCAGCCACGACGTCTTTGTCGGCTCGGCCGCGCGTATACGACGACGATGCTGCGGCTGTCTCCACGAGAACCTTCAATGGGTCGGCCTCGCGCAATGAGGGCGGTAGGCGCATCATGAGTGCACCCTCGCGGTTGCCACCAGCGCAGAAAGTGACACTGCGGATCGTATGGTTTGAACGCTGCAGGGCGACAATCAAAGCGTCCACTACAGCCGTGATTGCCGCAAACTGCTGCCGTCGCCGTTTGGACATGCCAAAGATTTTGCCGCCAGCCAGCTCGTGGTTTGCGCGGCGCATGCCGTGTGTATCCCGGAAGAAGGACCCGGGCACAGTGTAGCCTCCCATGAGTGGCACCGGGTAAGGCTGTACGGCATCATTGTGCATCAACATGCTGCCATAGCCGCGGAAGCCGCCGCCGCATAGGTATATATTAATGCCGTTGTCGATGGACTTGTTGCCTTGCTGGCGTTGCTGGAGCTGCAACAGGCTAGGGAACATCTCGTGTAGACGGGCGAGGGCGGCGGTCATGTCGTCAGCCAGTTTCGGTGCAGCTTCGGCTGTGGCCCGGGAGTCCGCCTCGGCTTTGGCCTCTGCAACGAGCCGGACCCTCTCTGCATCGAGGTGTTTTGGCTTCTTATCAAGCTGTAGTTCGCTCCCGGCATCGCCAATGTGTGATGCAGACGATGCTACAAGACGAGTCAGGCGTGCTGCGCCGTAGGGCATGCTCTGGCCAGCCCGTGCTGCTGCCACTTCGTAGCCGGGGCCGATTTGCGGGTCCACATACGTCATCTGCACACTGCCGCCGCCTAGGTCCAGCATCAGGCCGCCCGCGCTTGTGTCGCTATTGCCGACGACGGCAAAGCCAGATCGAGCGCCCGTCGAGCCAAACAGCGTCTCGACCTCGGGTGCCAGCACGTGCACCGACAGATCTGGGGCTGCGACGGCAATGGCATCGAGCAATGTGCCCGCATTGGCGGCACGGCGCATAGCTTCGGTGGCGAAGACAGCCATGCGATCGGGCGCAACACCGTAGTCAAGTGCAATGCGGCGGAAACGGGCCAGTGTACGTGCGACCTGCTTGATTGTCTCGGCGGGAAGTGTCAGGGCCGGAGGATCACCGGCCCGTCCACCGCTGCTCGTGCTGTTGTCGACGGCTGTGAGCGCGTCAAACAACGAGATGCCAGCGCGCTCGCGGTAGACACAGGGCAGCAGGCGGGTGCGAGGAGGCGACAGGTCTGAGATTGAGAACCGGATGCCATTGCTGCCCATGTCAACAAGAGCATGGAGGTGATTGTCGTCGTCTGGATGCCATTTTGGCAGTTTGTCGGCATAGTTGTCGAGGGTGATGATGTCAGCGCCAGTGTTGGTGGAGGGGGCCATGGTGACGTCGTTGGGGGTGTTGGAGGGGTTGTTGATCTTGTCGACGGCAGCAGAGGGGGCGAAAAGGAGAGCAATGCAAAGAAGAAACGCAGAAAGCAATATTAACGTGGCGACGCGAATTGGTCTGTTTTCTGGTCCCATGGAAGTTTTTGTGTGAAACTGGGCGGGCTGAGGGAAGGTGCGGGCGGGGAGGAGGGTGGAGGTTTTTTGGGCAAGCGCATCGATAAGTTGATAGACGGCAGACTGTACTAAACTGAAGTCTAAAATGACCTCGTGGCTTTTCAGCCAACCACACCAAGTAGTCTAAGACACGAGGTAAAATCAAGCTTGACATACTCAGGTCCTTGGTTCTCGTTCTCCTCTCATTATTAAACATTACAGGTAGCAAAACAAGAAAAAAATTAATTAATAAGAAGACATGGATTGATACAGTCTCTGATATATGACAGCTATAAGATCGATAAAAATACAAATATATTTCAAAAAACAAACAAATATCCAACCAACCGTTTGTGTTTATTATTCAAACAGAACGTCCCTAAACTCCAAAGCAAAGCAACAAAAATCAACAAAGAAATGATAAGAAATCGTAAGAGCCAACCCCGTCTATCCGGCATGATACCTTTCCCCCAAGATAGATTATTAAAATATGATAAGAAATAGGTTACGAGCAAGGTTACAAGCAAAAAAAAACAGAGACAAGCTAGACTTGTCTTGTTGTGTCTGCCAGCTACGGCCAGATGGCACGCCGCAAGTCGTCACCGACAAAGTTCTTGCCATACAGCGTCGAGTACTGGTTGTGCCAGCGTAGAGTGCCATTGAGGTGCGAAGAATTGGAGCTACCAGCCTCGCCGAAAGCAAACTCGCGGCGCAGACCGACGCTCCAGGCGAAGCTGGACTGCGCATGGCCCGTGAACAGACCGGCGCGTATGGCAACCTCGTAGTCGACTAGGAAGCGCTCATCATAGCTGAGCGAAGCGAGCTTGGACGCGTCGGCGCCCTCCACTAAATCCTCTTTGGTGACGACGGCAACGTTAAAGTCGCGGCAACGCTCTGTAAAGGACGTAATGTTGTCGCTGGTGGCACCCTCTGTCAGGTAAACCTGAGAAAGGTTGTTTGCGATAACATAGCTAAGAGCATCCGAGGCCTGGATGGTGTAATCAGGGAAACGGAGAGGGTCGTTCTGGGTGCGTAGCTCAATGCCCACAAAGGCGTCGATATCGATGCCCTTGCGCGGGTCGATCTGCAGGTCAAAGGCCTTTTGCAGGTTAAAAAGGACAGCAGCAGCGAGTGCGCGCAGGTCCTGGCGCACGCGCAACATACGGCCAAAGTGGCGGCGCAGAGGCGGGGCGTCGGCGAAGGCGGGCATCATATACGAAGGCGTAGGCCGCAGGTCGACGCGGAACGGGTACTTGCGGTTCTTAGGCGGGCTCTTCTTGTCGAGCATGGCGTGGATCTGCTCGCCGAGCAGCTCGCCTTTTTGCACAAGCTTTCCGGCGCTCTTTCCCATGTTGGACGCGATGGTGACGCCCGGCACCTTGTAAATGTCCATCTTGACGGGCTCGAGAACGTTGGGATCGTCAAAGAAGTCGTTGAGCGAGTTGTGGATCTTGAGCTCTGGGCAGAACTCACCCAGGGTGTTGAAGAGATACTCGCGGTCAAAGAAGTGGCTCAACGGCTGGCCGCGCCGCGGGCCGCTATCGTGGGGTGCGATGACGGCAAGGTCCATGGTAGAGCGGATCATGATGTCTGGCAGAATGACCTCGGCTGGTGGTGTTAGTGACGTTTACTTTTGCGCCTCCTTGAGCTTCCCTTTATTGTTAGGTATATCTGGCGCATTCTTACCTCCCATCTCAATGGCGATGCGGATGCACGTCAGAATGCCGTTCTTGACATCAGCCATACCGCCGGGCACGGCGTCGCATGTCAAAATTAGACCGGGTGTCCATTTCTTCGTTGCGCACAGGTCGGACAAGCCGTCGCCGACATAGGGTCCGCTGACGTCGTGGTTCAGAAAATCACTGATAAACACTTTGCGCTGGTCACGGAACTGGCGGAACAGGTCCGCATACTGGTCGTGCCTGTCGCCGGTGCCACCAAACTGAACAAAGATCCAGATGACGACCAGAGCCCCCGCAAAGAAGCGTAGGTAGTGGACGAGCCGGAACGAGTCCAGCATCATGGGCGCCGATTCCGAGAAACTGGAATAGAACTGAGAAAAAAAGACGAGAAACGAAGGACGGACAGCCTGGAGGCCCGGGGACCGGGTTTGTTGGTAGTCGTTTGGTCGGGCCCGGGGGGCCGTTGGTGCGAAAAAGGGGCAGGGTTTAATAGAGCAGGGAATAGGCGTTTAAAAGCGAATGTCGGTAGCGATTGAGGCTAAAAAGTGCTGTGAAAGGAAGGACGAGAAAGATGCGAGGAATCGAGAAAAACGAGGGTGGTGATTGTTGTTACAAGGAAGTCAAGAGAGAATTGAGATTGAAAAGGGGAGAAAAGAGAAGAGAAGTACGAAAAAAGCGAGTGTCGATAAAGGAAAATGAGACTGACGTGAGGAAGGAAAAAAGGATGAAGAGGATGCAGATGAGCAACAGCCCTTGGGAGCTAGGGAGGAGAATTCCTGCCAAGACTGGAACAAGGGCGCCCAGGCCCAGCAGGCGAGGAAGGGACGGTGGATCGATGGACAGTAGGGGCGCCCTTGACCACTCCAAGACAGCATTATGAAAAACCACCAAGAGGCTACAGCGCTAGTTGGGTCCTTTTTTCTCTTTCTCTCTCTCTTTTCTCCTCCTTCTTGCCCACCTTTCTGTGTTTCCTTCGCTATTTTTCTTGCTCGATTTCTTTCACATGCACCCACCACAAACCCCCCACCACAACAGTGGACTTGGCCTGGCCCGGGCATACCAACGGCAAGGACACACTTTGCCTGACTAGAACACGCGAGAGACAAGACCAGGCGAAGGATTATTGGGTAGCGCTCCCGTGCTGACGGGTTGCTGCACGAAAAGGGGAGAGTGACAGTGTTCTGTGTGCAATACGGGAAGCCTTTGCAGGCTAGTTGAGTTCGCAGAGAGACGGGACCCGCCTGCGTCCAGAACACCTTATTTCGAGGTCTTGGACAGGCCTCATGTGAACCTGGCGAGTCTGTGTGTTCCCGTTACCGTTGTCGGTTTGTACGTTTGCGAGGCAGTTATTACGATTCAGGAACAGCGCCGGGAACGCCTCGAATTGCAGGTGCGCCCAGGAGCCGGGACGCTTAGCGAGGGAGCGAACTTACTTTTGCTGCTGGAGCACATAATTTTTAAGTGGAGAGGGATGGCTACAATTGATGTAAATCGATCGACCTTATCTACTACGTAGTCTACATCGAATTATCTCATACAACTTCAGTCTGGTCAACTCTCGTGTTTCCCCTCTGCTAATTCCCGACTCCCTCTCTTTCTGCAAACCATATTTTACTGCCTATCCAGCCTTCGCTGCCTTCAGCCGTTAATCAGACCCCCCTTCGTGACGTCTGTTTGCGTTCCCGAGAGCACTTTTTTAAGATGTGGACGCCCCTAAAACAGACGGGAATGCCCGCTAACTTGGGTTGGTTGTGGACTTTTGGTGGCTAAATGGCGCTGACTGAGCACGGTCGCTGGCCGTTCGCAATTGGAAGTTGTCAAACTGTATATTTTGCTTACATTGCAAATTGTTAGAAAATACGCTCTCATGTTGTATTGGTGGCGCTCAGCATAAATTATCAACTTTTAATCATGAACCGGCCACAGCCTAGACGCCATACACCAGCATTTGGATTTTATATATGGAAACAACGAAAATCGATTCAATGTTTGAATTTGTTCCCAGTGGTTGACCGGATAGGAAAACCCAAATACCTTATACACTGGGCATCCCTTGCTCTCTGCCTCCCTTTTTCAACGCCGCTCCCATTTTGCCTTGTCCATCACTCCATCTCACTACTCGTATCTCACTGTATCCATTTCTACGGAGCGATATCTCTCTCTGCACCAATAGTGTAACTACAATGTAAACACTTCTAGCAGCTTGGTTTCTGTTTTGTTTCGGATTGACAAGTTCGCCGCGGACCTGTTTGTGCCTCTGTGCCAGTGATCAATCGCCCGACCTGGCCATTCCCCAGCCCTTCTCCTCATATTCTTTGTTGTCCTTTTATTGTTTGAACCAGCTGCAGGGAAACCTAGCATATGTGAGTAAATGAACGCTTCTAACGTGTGCAATGCAAACGAGATCCTAAGCATCAATTCATATTAAGTTGCACCGACTCTGTCCAATCAATGATGGCCTGTTCCTCCCGCACATCCCTCATTCCCTCCGCGCTTCCAAAACCGCTTTCATCTCGTCTTTCTTCACTTATTTTTTTACTTTCCCTGATTTTCCCTGTCTTCTTTGCCTTCTCCTCGTTTTCTTCACCTCGTTTCGCGCCCTTCTCTCGGCTACATTCCAGCCCGCTTGTTTCGTTTCTTTCGCCAGGGGCAAACTTTATGCGTGGCCCTGTCTTCACGACAGCTGCTCAACCATGGACGGCCAAACTGATGCCGGTCCAGGATTATTTGTGTGTGTTCCTGTTCAATGCTCTGTGCTTGTTTCTCGGCGGCTGGTCTGGGATGAGCCTGGCCATTACGTTGGGTCCGTCCCTGCCATCCTGGCATGGTCTGGCCCATGCTCAAAGCCAAGCCTACCTACCGCTTGACAGGGCCTGTCAAAAACCAAGCACACATACGGTATAGGGTATTCATCCACGGGAGATTGCAAGCCTCTCTATCTTTCTCAGCGACGTCGTAGATATTCGTGTTGGTTGGCGGGCGGCCGGCTGCCTTTTGCGACGGCTGTTGGGCTGTCAAAGCAATGCCTTTCCGTTGGCCTACTGCCCATCGATGTCTAGACTGTCGATGGACATGTCCACATGCCCTCCGATCACATTCGTTACACCAGACTCGACGGGCGACATCAAAACATTGGAAAGTCTCACTTACTGGACAGCAGCACGTGTGGCTTCCATGCACCGCAATGCAGTACATGTAAAGTGTAACGTAAAAGCACAGCACATGTGCTCCGCTGCAGCTTGTCCCCCCACTGAGATCTAGCTGTGTTTGTTGCTTGGAAGACCACTTTACGCGAAATAAAGGAAAACTGACGTGATATTGCCTAAACCCACTGCCTGCAAACCCACGCCACTCCAAAATAGACGCGACATGACCCGCTTTTCTTCGCTGCATTGGGCCCTATGGGTATTACTATTGGCTACAATTAATGGACCCAACCTGTGAGACAAGACGCGCACGATCAAGACGCGAAAAAACGCGTTCGTGCGCGCTCTTCCTGACGTTCTCGATTCTGGTGCGAGTGCTCCTCGCCCGCCTTCCTGCGCTCTTTGCTCCTTCTCTTTTTCCTCTTTCCTCCTCCGACCATTGTCGCATTAAGCAGAATTTTACCCCAGCCGTGTGCATCGTGCGAGGAAGGTACGGATCACACTGTCGGGCCACCATCGTTGTTGTAGAAGGCAAGTAGGACCTTTGTGCCTGCCTGTTTGTATGTTTGACGTCAGGACGAGGAAGGAGCAAACAACGCACACAAACTAGAGGCATCTCCGCTCAATACGTCTTTTTGAGCTCTTTTCTTGCCCACTTCCCGTCTTGTCTGTTTCGTCCTCTGTTTCCTCACATCTTCTCTTTTCTTCATCCTTTTCAATCTTCTCTTCTTTTCAACCTCTTTTCGACAACGCCCTCTCGCCGCTAGCCACGTCGCACGCTCCTTTATTCCCTCGTCGTTGCCATCTCTCCACTGACATTCCTTTTGCATCGTTTCCCCTCTCCATCACCTCCACCTCACTGCGTCCTTTACCGCCAATTGATCTCCATTTGGGCCCCATTCTCTCCTTTACTCCAGACGCCCGTCCCATACTGCACCCAGCCTGCAGCAATCCAATCCTTACGCCCAGCATCTATCCTGCATTTCGTCCTGCACCACCATCACCTTTCTCCTCTCTTGCTCTTTGCACCCCTCTCCCTTGTGCCTCGCTTTTCGACTTGTCTGTTTCTGTCTCACGCCGGCCTTCACGACGACCCTCCTTTGCCTTTTCTGGTCCTCTTTGGCACTTTTTGGCCCTGACTACCCCGTCTTCCCCTGCTTCGTACGAGTTGACATCTCACCTCGACCATTCCACTTCCAGTTTGAGCATCGCCAGTGGACCGTAATATCCAGGGCACGGCCGGTCAAAAAGATATTCTCGGCATTTCACCGCCTCTCGAGAAATATCAGAAACGAAGTCAAAACGGAAAAAGATCATACAAGAAAAGTCCATATTCAGCGAAACAGTGGAGGCAACGAGGCGCCCAGAGACAGAAGATCCGCACCGCCTTTTCTCCTCTTTTATACCACGCGCTTTTCTTTTTTTGTCTTTTTTTCTCTGTCTTCGACCCTGCCCGTTGTCTGACTTTTTATCTTCCCCCACACGTTGACTTTGTGTGCGAGAAGATACAGAGTACTTCCAGATACGCCCAGAACGGAGAAGAAAAGAAAAAGAACGTTAAAAAGTAAAGAAGACAGAAGAAAAGGAACAGCGCCAAGACGCACTCATCTATCGATATCGCGGCACCACAGCCTTTCTTGCATCGATCCCAACCCACTTCGCACCCACTGCCACACACTTGCAACCAAATATATCCTGCATACTGCAAGCTGCGTCCTTTAAGGCACCTCACCGCACCACCCGTCTCCTCTTTCCCCGTGTGAGGAGACACTTCAGAGATCATAGAGTCCTCACTTACACGACGGCCCAGCCCATTCACAGATCGGGAGCCACACGAGGCATTTGCAGGGCGACAAGTACAGCTACAGCTTCGTCCAAGACAGATCCGCTTTCGCCGCTCCATTAGCAGGATCAACTGAATGAGACACCCTGCATCCCCGGCATTCAAGACCCTGCTCTGTTCGCAGTGCCTCGCAGCCTTTCCGAACACGCGGCCAACGGCTGTGCACTAGCTTCCTTGCCAGAAGTCTCAACCGCCTCGTCTGTTTCTTGCTTATCACTTTTCTCTCTTTCAACTTTTTAACGACGTCCTACGTCTCCTCCTCCTGCTCTGTCCGGCTCTCACACACTCGTCCCCTTTGCTTCTCCACGTTCACACGCTTCACGGACGCGTTCCTGCTGCCCAATTGGAGATCACTGCATATGCATTGCTGATGTGGTTGTCCTTTCTGGCCACACGCCCTTAAGCACATGCACCAGCACGGGGAGTGCATCTGAGGCGTTCGACCAAGACGAAAGAGGCAAAACCGTGCTTCCCAGAACGGCAACGGCTAAGATACGACACAGCAAAAGACAGAGTTACAGAGCAAGAAAGCTCCATACGGATATACCCTTTGAACAGCCCCATTGCTCGACCGTTTCCCATTTGGCACCACCAAGCAATCCCCAAACCAAGACACAGCTTCCCTTGGATCGACCCGCTTGGCAGTCTTACCGACACTGCTCTTGCATCTCACGCTGGACCTCCACGTTGGCACCTATCCTGGTCTTTCTTGTCTCGTTCTTGCGCCTCTTTGTTTTCTTTCTCTCCGAAGCCAACGCGATAGACAGACCCAGAAGCGCCATCCATTTTGTTCTCTTTCTCATCTTGGGCTGCCGGCCACCTTTGACGACCGCCGTGGATCGCCCATATCAGACAACCTCCTCAATACCCCTTTCGACCAACAGCCAGCCTTCACTTCTTAGGATCCCACCTTCACAATCGACAGGGGCATCTGGAGCAATTGGAACTGCGATCAACTGAACCCTGCTTGCGCGCGCTTTGGGCTCCAGCATTTAGACCTTTTGTGGGGTGTAGGCCACCTTACAAACTCACAGGCGACCAGGTTCTCCCTCCTACACTGCTCCTCTTTTTCTTCACTGTCCTATTGTTGTAGCACTGCTACGACCCTATTGCGCCAGCTTTATCCCCCCAACCGATGCCAACGCGCCCACCAACCACGACGCGCCATCGCTTGCCTCTGCCCTCTCTCACAGTCGCCCCAGGCCGGCCCTGTGTCGTTGTCTCGTCTGGAGTCAATTGTAACCCCTGCTGCCGACTTCTTGTCATTTCTTTTTACTCTCTTCCTCTTTCTCCTCCCATCACCCCCTTCATTAATATACATAACGTCGCGACGGACGCCTTTTCCGCACTCTCTCCCATTTACTTTGTTTCCGTCTCTACTCGAATCTTTCATTTACTTTCGTTTCTCGTTGTTTTTGTTGTTCGTTTGCTTTCTTCGCCTTCTTTTCCTCTCATTCACATATTGTTTGTTGAGGTGATTCACCTGTGTTTGGGCAGAAACACGCAAACGACCACATTTTCTTTTGTTTCGATTATTGAACGAGTACCTTGACGTCCCGCGACCACGACCTTTTTTAGATCTCACGAGATCGTCTTTCATTTACGTCGATTCTTATTTCTCTCTCTTTATTTTCGTTTTCCCATCTCTGTTTTATCACGCTTTCATTTCATTTTCATCTGTCGCAATTTTTAATCGTTCGTCCAATACGGGCCTGATTCGCGAATTTGCAGTTCCTATTCCCAACTCGGTTGTGGTTCCGGTTCCCAGCCACCGCATTTTCTACCACTCTATCTGCCCCTTTGCATTTTTAACCTTCTGCACGACTGCACGGCACCCTTATTTCTCTTGCATTCAGGGACCCTATTTAGCCGTTGCGCTCTTTCTTTCACACTTAATCGTGGTTTCTTACGCCCAGCGGCTTCTTTACTCGCCAGCGGCGGGAATCATCCCCCATCCCCCCCCTGTATCACACTCTTCCTTTCTTTCAGCAAGCCAACGCCTGTTTTGAACCCGACGATCGATCCACCTCTTCTTCAACAAACGGTCTCCCTTGAAAGACTCACCTTCTCGCTCCCGCTCTCCCTTGCGACGCCTTCAACTCCACTGCAGAACGATACTAGAAACCGATTCACAAAGTTTGTTGAATTCACTCATGCAACACGCGCCTCGACGTCAACACTTGGGCTAGCCGGGGCCTTTCCTGCACAAGAAACGCGACAATGTCTACTCCGTTCTCCGGTCTGTCGGCAGGCTTTCCTGTTGGCCCGAGAACACCAGAGCCTACCGCCTCGTCCTTCCCCCCAGATATCACCGACGCGCAGCCTCCTTCACCGCCGCGCCCACGGTTGCGTCTGAAGCGGCGTGCAGTCCCTCGCCTTTCCGCACCCACACAGAACTTCTTGGCATCCGTCGCAGCAGCAGACGTGCCCATTCCGAGCATCGAGATCCCCGATCAAGAGGATCATGGCCTGCCCGGCCTTCTTCACCTTCAGCAACAGCCGCAACAGCAGCAACACGTTCCGAGCCTGTTTCCGACCGACAGCATAGACAGCAAACTCCTCAGTGTTCGTGGTCGCAGTACTTTCTCGCCTCCCAAGACACCTGCACCAGGTGCCGCGCCATCAACATCACCGTCCCGCTACCCAGACTGGTCCATAGACTCTGTCTTTAGCAGTTCCACCGAATCCAGCCCTGACCCAGAATGCGGCTCTTCCAGCCGCCCATCGACTGCACGCTCTACTCAAACGAGCTCATCATCATTGTTCAGCCGGTTCTCCCAGCTGTCTGACGATGAGCATTGCATCAGCCCCGAGGAAGATGCATCCAGCAAGTCCAAATTCAGCTTTGGTGGCCACCTGAATGAGCTTCGCAGAAACTCTGCGTCTGGTGGCACGTTCAACAGTGCTGTGGACTATGGCAACGATGATAATGCGACATCTTGCCAAAAGCGCCATGCGAGAAAGGCCGCGTGGACCAATGCCATGAGCTCCCACCTTTGGGCGACCTACATTTTGTACCTGCAAGACCCAAAGGTTACACCATTCCGGGTAGGCAAGAGCTGTGTTCCGCCCCACGGCGTTCTTCTGCGCGTGGCACGCGAAGCAAAGAGAAGCTGGAAGGGCGCGAAAGCCGTGGCTATGGTACCTGCAAGCAGTATCAACATGACCACAAACACTGCTGCGACGTCTTTGGCGGTTCCTGCACCTGCCTCTGCAGCCGCTGCACAAACTACCGGCAGCAGTGCACAGACTGATGATGCTGCGAGCAAGAGTGGAAGCAGCACGCCTACGGCAGCCGAAAGCAATGCAAGCGGCACCTACATGGAGTGGCCATTCACCAACGCCGCTACCCGCTCTCATCTGCGTGAGCTGTGCCGCAAAAAGGCCGCAACGCCTGGCGGTGGCGCCCGTGGCTTACAGTACATGTCGCGCAGCCCGACCCCTTTCGCTCAGAATGCTGTTACCCGTCATCGCAATATGCGTGTCACACCTGGCCCGTCTGGGTCGTCTTCCACATTTGCTACCCATGACATGGTCAAGTCGTTGGCCCTCAGCACTGCGGAGACAATGCAGCCACAAGCTCCCCTTACTCGGCTGACGCGCTCTGCCTCCGATGTCTCGTATCGCTTCAACGGTGCTCCGCCGTTCAGCCTGGATACCACCTTGGCATCGTTGACTGATGCTAATGACTTCACCCGTGCCGCACCTGTTGCTCCTGCCCAGGATTTCTCTGGCCGCCTTGCTTCCGCTATTGAGGCAGAGGAGCCGTCTTTTGCCGAGCGTCGTCGTCTTGGCTCGCCATTTACGGCGCGGAGCTATGGCCCCAGCTCGTCCAGCTCTCTTGCTGCCGTTCTCGGCCTATCCACGTCGAACTCGCGCCAGCCTCACACCGTTGGTCCTCGCCGCTCTTTGCAGTCTCCCGTCCGGCTTAGCCGGTCTGGCACGCAGAAGCGTCGCACCAAGCACCTGAGCCAAGACCTCAGAAGACGTCCTGGTCTGGCTTCAGACTTCTTCACAGAGCCATTCCCGGCAGTTGAGAGCCACTTGGCTGATTTCAGCTCGTCCAATGCGACGCATGCGGTTGAACTCTTCATCCCAAGAATGGAGACTCTCCCTGCCCTAACATCATCCTCTTCAGCACCTCAGCTGGCCACAGGCTCATCAGAGCCTCGCTCGCGTGACGAACTTGAATCGGAGCCGCAGCCTCAGATCCCCCAGCCCTCGTTCCAGAGGCCCAATGTGCGTGGCCTTCTTGACGCCGCGCCACTGCAGCCCCCGGCACGCCTTGGCTCTCCGTTCTCTCTGCCTGGCAGCAGCACCAGCTTCAGCTTCCCTAACCGCTTCTCGCAATCTACGGACCTAGACATGGCGATTGTGGGCCGGCCGTTTGCGACTGTGCAACGTTCCCAGACGAAGCCCGTCCCGGCGCGCACCAACTTGGCTACTCGGCTGGCCTACATTGACCAGCGCCTGCGTGAGTTGAACAACCGGAACGACAATCAGCGTCGCCGGTCCGATTCACCTTTGTAAGTGCTCAATGCGCTGCTCCTTCATTTGGATATTTTATATCCTTGTCGTCATTATTGGTTTACGACTTCTACGACCCCTACGATGGGTCTTTTTCTTATTTCCCTTTCCGTTGCATCACTGTACAACTGATGGGCATGGCGAGGCGTGTTATTTTTACCTCTTTTTTGCGACTCTTTACATTTTCTCATTACTTTACACTCGGATGTTACGGTTGCTTTTTTTTACTCGATTTACGGCCGGGTTCTTTGATACGAAAACTTATGAACAAACGACATGACGACCAGATTAGATGACATGTTGGAATGCTTTTTCCTGTTTGATATTCTCTTCTACCTTTTTCACTTTCTTCTTTCGCCATCTTAGACGGCACATTATGTGTGTCCTGTCTGCTTGGATGAGGGCCTTTTGTTTCTCTTCTCTCTCTTCTGCACATTCAACGCCGCACAGATTGTCAGGACGGTGTTGTTATGCATTTGGGGCTTATTTCTTTTTGGATTTGGACTATGGAGGCGCCTGCACTCTTCATTCATTTCCCTTTTTTTATCTTTCAACTTTTTTCGAGGACGATAGAGTCGGTGGTGTTTACACTTTTTACCAACGAAAAAATACCGCCGCCAAAGAAGCAACAGGCAATTCTTAGTTGAGAATACGTCTCGCGCTCTTTCTTGGTTGGCGCTTGCCTTCCTTGACCATACTTTCTTTTGTTTACTCTTTCGCTTCTTCGGTCAAATTCATTACTGGTACAATTGGCCGGTGGATGATTATGAACCTTTTATTTTTATTTTTACCATTACATATCAAACGACATAGATCTTTTGAAAAATGAACAAACATTTTGGATGCTATTTGATGATTTGCTTGATGACACGTAAGACCGTCTCTCGTGAAGATATGTCCATAGAGACGAATCCCTTGATGTCTCAGGAATTTGACATGTCTGTAAAGGGCTGTCTTTGATATATAAAGCCGTGTCAGTCGTGTCGTTCTTTCCCCTCAACATTGGCGCGGAGCATTATCAGCCAACAGTCAGCAGAGCCAATTGGCGATCGCCGGAGAAAAGCTTAAACAGAGCTCTTCTCCCTTCCCACCATTTCCCAGGTTATTTTTCAGGGGAAAGGGAAGGAGCGGCACAGGGCGGGGCTCGCCACGTCCAGGAGACCCCAAAAATATACATTTTGGCGCGTCTTTTTTTATGGAGACCGCGAATGGCAATTAAAACGCAACCTTGGATGCTGGCAGGGTGCGTGCTTGCTTTCTCTTCTCTCCTTGTGTCGCTCCTTCTTCTTTTGCAACCACAATCAACTGCAACTGCAAACTGTAACTGTGAACTAGGGCAGAAGGGGACCATCGGCGCCCCTGGGGAATTTTGCTGGGGAATTCATCGGCACTTTTGATTCTTGTTTATCTCTCTTCTAACATCCACCTCCTTTATCACAAGTAAATCGAATCGCAACCACGACTCCAGCTCGACGGGTTCGCTCAGGAGACGACACGACGAGTTTGGTATTTCCCACGACAACTACCTCTAGCCCTCTTTCCCTTTCCGACCTCCTCAACTACAACAACAAGTAAAGGATAAGCAACGATGCCATCAGTTTTGACGCGCGGGCTGCCGGCCAGCGCGTTCGTGCTGCTTGCAGTAGTCGTGGTTGTTCTGGCGATCTTGCCCGGCGTCGCGGCATCCGTCGGCGACCGGCTTCCAGAGTTCCGCGAATGCTTAGAGGCGTGTTGCGTCCCCTGATCAACTCTCTTGGCATAATATAGTAGCTAATTGTCCGTCCCAACAAACAGGTCTGCAAAGCCGAGAACTGCGGCCCGAATAAGCCAGCAACACCCATTCGTACGTCCCGAACGCCTCGGCCGACTCCAGTATAAATACATACGGAAGGAGGAACACACAATGAAACAAAGAGAAAACTAGAGGCTAACAGGTCCTCTCCAATCAACAGCTTTCCACCTCCGCCTCCTGCTCTGGGACTGCGCCAGCGAGTGCGATCAGACTTGCCAGCGTATCATCACTGGCCACCGCCTTGCCGCTGGTGTTAACGTCGTCCAGTTCCACGGCAAATGGCCCTTCTTCCGGCTTTTTGGCATCCAGGAGCCCGCGTCCGTCATCTTCTCCGTCGGCAACCTCTGGGCCCATGTGGCTGGTCTGCGCCGCTTGCGCCGTCTGGTGCCCGCAACCTACACCTTGCGGCCCTTTTACATTGGATTTGGCACCGTCGGTATGGCCTCGTGGATCTTCAGTTCCATCTTCCACACTCGCGACTTTACCCTGACCGAGCGTCTCGACTACTTTGCCGCCGGCGCCTCTGTGCTCTATGGCCTCTACTTTACCGTCATCCGCGTCTTCCGGCTGGACCGCCCGACGCGCGGATCGGTGCGCTCCGTGTGGACGGCTGTCTGTGTCTGTCTATACCTGGCGCACGTTGGGTTCCTGACGCTGATTCGCTGGGACTATGGCTACAACATGGCCGCCAATGTCGCCTGCGGCATCATCCAGAACGCGCTGTGGAGCTGGTTCTCGTACCGCGAGTGGACCCGCACACGGCGTTTCTGGGCAGTGTGGCCCGGTATTGCGGTGGCATGGGTGATGCTGGCCATGAGTCTGGAGATGTTTGACTTTTCGCCCATTTGGGGCGTCTTTGACGCGCACTCGCTGTGGCACCTGGGCACAATTGGCCCTACCATCCTGTGGTACAAGTATGTCAACTTGTGGTCGATAGTGTTCTTGGCTTTTTTTATTGCGGTGCTAACAATTATTCCTAGCTACCTGGTGCGCGATGCGCTCAACAACATTCCGGGCAAAGAGAGATTAAAAGACTAAGTAGCTGCAAGAGCTACCGAGTTTCTAAAGAAAAGACATGAGAGTGTGAGCAGGATTGGAGTGGAGGCCCAAAAGCTTTGGATGATACAATATCCAAATTACTACTGGAGGGACGATGATGTCCTTTAATGCGGTGCTATTAGTATTGCGCCGCAACTTGATTTTACCGCGTCTGTTTTGATTGCTTATTTTGGATACGGAACTGTACATTGGACTACTATTACTTACTACTACTAATAAGTCGGAGCATAGAATGATAATGAGAACAAAACATTAAAATACCTAGAATGCTGTCCTTTTTGAATTTCATAGTGCTACATATGACTTTGAATTATCCTCCTCTCTTCCCACGCTCCCCAGAAATCCCATTCAACTTGTGATCATATCGTATATCTCGTACATGCCAATCTTTGTTGCATGCTCCACCGATTCTTGAGACACTTTACTCTGCTAATTTTATCCCAAAATCAAGCCTACTCGTCCATGGGCATGTAGCGTGGACCCTCGGCCTGCTGAATCTTCTGTAGCCGGTCCAGCGTGCGCTGTCTGCCCGCCCGCTTCTGCCGCAGCTGGTCCTTCTCGATATCCGTGTAGCCCGTTAGCTTTCTCCGCGTCGGCGTGCCCTGGGCTGAGAGGCCCGGTGACGAGAAGAGCACTGACGACCGCTGAGCTGACCGTGTAGCGCTGCCGGGTGCAAAGATGAGCGACGACCGCTTCTGGTGCTGCTGCGACTGGTGCTTCTGCGGCGTCGAGAACGGTGAGCCCTCGCGGCTGCGCGGGTTGAGGTTGAGCTTGCGGATCTGCGACTCCAGCACGTCGATATCGCCGCTGCGCTTCTCCGCCATCGCCGTCATACGTGCAATCGTGCGCATCACTGCGTCGACTGTAGGCACCGGCGAGCCGCGTCCGTTGGCACCGTTCGATCCGGCGGCCGCCGCGGCCAGCGATGAGATCTTGGTCCGAAGCAGCACCAGCTGCTGCTCGGCTTCGACCAGGCGCTCCATGAACTTGGTGAATGTGCGGCGCAGATCGTTCTGCTGCGTAGCCTGCTCGGCGCTCAGCGGCAACGTGCGGGCGGCAGCCGCCTGGTCGGGGCTGGCCTGCGACTGGATGATGCGCACCATGTCGTCATGCATCACCTGGAGACGACTGGCATCTTTGAGCAGAGCCTCAGAGTCAGCAAGAATCTCGCTCTCGCCCTTGATACGCGACTGGCGAAGCTTTGTCGGGAGGTCTCTGCTGACAATGGCGCCAAGGGCATCCACATCGCACAGCAACCAGCCGTCAGCGTCGTCGAGATCCTCTTCCGTCTTACGGTCAACCTGCGAGTGGCCGCGGAGGAATGCATCAATGTTACGGCCGTTGAGCTTAAGCACCAGGACCATGCGGTTGATGTCCCGGTATACTGCCTCCACCTGCGATGCCACAGTGTCACCACCCGAAATGTCTGAGTCGAGAATGTAGAGGCATTCAGCCAGCTGGCGCGTGGGAGCTAGCGGCTGGTCAAGCTCTCTGTCCATAACATCGTAGCTATCTTCCTGCACAAGCTCCTTAGCCTCGGCTGCAGCACGCGCCTCGTCTGCTTTGCGCTGCTCCTCAAGGTTGGAGTCGCGGGGCACCCGGCGGTTGGCAAAGAGGTTGCCACCACCACCAAGTCCTTGTGCTGCAGAGGGGGCCGCGGCTGGTTGGCGTCCCTGGCGGGATGAGTCACGCAGAAGCTGTGAGGCCATACCCGGGGCACTGAAAGACCGCTGAGAGTCTTCGCGGAAAAGGCGGCCACTGACACCTGCCTGAGGCTTGGCCGGCGGCCGCTGCGGGCTCGGTGACCGAGGGCTTGTTTCCTGGTGCCGAGGCGCCCGCAGTGCTGGTTGCTGCTGTCCAAAGAGCTGGCCTCTTGGAGCTTCGACTTGGGTGAACACCGAGCTGGCGCCGGCGTCATTGGCACCGACAGTGGTGAATGAGCCGTGGGTAGTGAAGCTGGGGGTCTGGACAAAGCCCGTAGTAGAACGGCTCAGGTCCTTGCCCACATCCGTGCCGCTGCCCTCGTCATCCTCTTCATCATCCTCCTGGGGCTCCTCTTCCTCCTCACCCTCTTCATCCTCTCCATCCTCATCATCAAACTCTCCCTCGTCTTCTTCGGACTCGTCATCCTCAACTTCGTCCTCCTCCGATTCATCAGAAGACGGAGGTGGCTTCAGATTGGCAAAAGGGTTGTTCACACCAATATCGTTCTTCATGGTTGAGGGAGACGAGAAAATGGACTTAGAGTTTTCAAACGCCGTCGACGACTTGAAGTTGCTGAACAAGTTAGAAGTGCCCGCTGCCGGCTTGTCAGTCTTGGGTGCATCCTTGGCCTTGTTGAGACTGCTGCTGAACAGGTTGGAGGTACCGGCGGGCGGCTTCTCGGTTTTGGGCTCTGCCTTGGCCTTGCTAGCAGTAAATGGATCCGGGGGAAGCGGTGCATCTTCGGGGATCCCCGCTGCAGGCTTCGCCGCTTCGGTCTTTGCCTTTGGCTTAGTAAACGGATCCGGAGGCAGAGGAGGCTCGGCCGAATCCTTCGCCTTTGCCTTGGCGGAGAAGGGATTGGGAGGCAAGGGTGGCAGCGGGGGCTCGGCCGGGCTGCTGGACTTCGTGGTCTTGGAGGAGAACGGGTTGGGCGGCAGTGGCGGCAGGGGGGCGTCTTCTTCTTCTACAGCTTTGTTAGACGGAAATTCGTTGACCTGAGCGGGGGGAGACTGTGCAGGTTGTATGGACTGGATAGAGGAAGCGCCAGAGGAAGACGATGAGTCCCCAAGTGGATAAGGGTCCTTACTGATGGTATCGGGTGGCAGAGGTGCGTTTTGTTCTGGCTGCTGCTTGTTTTCGGCTCCCTGGGCAGCCTCAACTTCCTTGGTCGCGTTGGCCTTATTATCGTCTTCTCTCCTGGAGTCCTGTGCAGGCTTAGTGAAGCCGCTGAACAGCCCATTTCCAGAAGAGGGTTGACTAGAGGGCAGACTAAAGAGGCCACCGCTAGGAGCACCCGTTCCAGAAGGCTTGCCGAACAACGATGGGGTAGTGCCAGAAGGTTTGTCGAAGATGGAGCCCCCGGTAGACGAGCCTTCGGCTGGCTTGCTGAAAATGGATGGAGCAGCGGTCGATGTCGTTCCCGAAGGCTTGCCAAAGATGGATGTCGTACCGGAACCGGTGCCCGTTGTCGACCCCGAGGGCTTACCAAACAGAGATGTCGTACCCGTCGTGCCAGTAGTCGTACCAGTAGAGGGCTTTCCGAAAAGAGACGTTGGCGCAGGGCTGTCACTACTCGTGACGGGGCTAAAGAAGCGTGATCCCGCAGGTGCCGGGGTCGTTGTCGGTGTTGTTGACTCAAAGAGGCCAGCTGCGGGCTTGGCCTCAGTTGCTGCCGGGGTCGGGGCTGACGGCGTCGGAGCGTCCATGTCCTCGTCCTTCTCGGCTGACGTCTTCTTTGCCGTATCAGTTAATGACAGGCCAAAGCCGCTGCCGAAAAGATTGCCACTCTTCTGGGGTGTCTTCTCGTTGTCGTTGGCGGTGGCCGGGTCTGCCTTGAAAGTGGTGCCGAGGACGAAGGGGGACGAGCCAAATGCTGACGACCCGGTTGTCCCGCCCGCCTTCTCTGCCGGGGCCCCGAAGACACTGGGCTTGCTCTCGGTGCTCGGGGCACCAAAGGCGCTGGCGGAAACGGTGCTGCCAAACGCTGGCGTCTTGTTATCGGACGATGAGGACGCAAAGATGCTTCCACCGCCGGATGTTCCTGCGCTAAGAGATGCAAAGCCGGTTTGGCTGGTAGCGCCAAACGCACCAAAGGGACTGGCAGTAGCCGGCTTATTAGAAGAGGCAGCGGCACTGCCAAATGGCGACGCACTGCTCTTGCTGGCAAAGGCAGAGAAGGCACTACTGGAGGGCGCGGCGGTCGCTGCGGGCGCAGAGCCAAAGCTGGACTGACCAAAAGCCGGGCTACTGGAGGCAGCAGCGCCCCATGGAGAGGCTTTTGCGCCGAGGCCAGACTGCGCACCGAAGGCCGAGCTGCCCAAGGTCGATGGCGCGCCAAAGGCGGGTGCCCGCACCGGCGATGCGGCAGCGGCACCACCGGCAGGTTGGCCCCAGGGAGACGTGGTGGATCCCAGCGCCGAGGCTCCACCAAAAGCAGGCGCAGGGCTCGCCGGCGTAGCGCTCGTGCCAAAGGCCGGTGCTGACGGTTTGGGCGAGGAGAAAGCAGCAGTAGTGGGAGTGGTCGCGGTGGCGGCAGGAGCAGTTTCGCCACCAGCTGCAATCAGACCAGGGTACGTCGTTCCTTCGCGGATGGACTCGTTGTAGACAATCCACCAAGTGACGAGGACACCCTCGTTGTTGAGCACCCAGAGACCCGGAAGTGGGCCAGGGGACTCATCCATCTCATCCGTGGGAATTGGCTTATGGACCTTCTCTGTGCTAGACAGGTCGAGAGCCGTACCGACCGGGAACGTGTCATTATAGTCGGCGGACATTGGCAGCTGCGCACGTCTCGAGTCATCTGCGAGTTCGGTCGTTGTGAAGACACCGGTGATCTTCTCAGCTGAGGCATTCGAAGCCAGTGGTGACTTGGACCGGGTGAGCAGGCCAATATTCTCGACGGCCGTTGAGGAGACGAGAAGAAGATCCTGGAGATTTGGTGGGAAGTCACGCAGACGGAGAATGGTATGGTAGGGCGTCTTGTCACCAAAGGGCTCGACAGGGTCGTTGAGCTTCTGGTACGTAAAGCTGGGTCCGCTGCCAGTTTTGCTGCGTGTGATAAGATGGTAGGCAGACGGGTCGCCTGGTGTCGTCGGGTTGTGTACGACGAGGAAGACGTCGTTTTCGAGCCACGCAATGGACGTGACGTAGTAGTCACCTAGCTGTGGTGGCTTGGGAATATGTGCCTTTTCCTGGCCATCGGGAGTCATTTGGTAGACCGAGCCATCGGCGCAGCCGGCAACAAGCTGCTTGCCCCTACTACTCCATGCGGCACAGCTCACCTGCGAGCGCAGGACGGGCTGGCCACTGGGACCGTTGAGCAGGGAGCGTTGCTTGAGGTCGGCCATGAGTAGGTTGCCATTGGCCGTGACCAGTGCACAGAGCTCAGCCTTATCCGCCATGGGGTTGACAATGAGGGAACGCAGTGTCTCGCCGTTGGTCGAGAGTTCAAAGGCAGATTGTGTGCTGCCGCTCTGTGCCGTTGCTTGGACATCGTAAACGGCCAAGCCACCGCCAGTTTCTGCCGAAAGAATAAGGTAGGTATCGTCGGCGGTGAATGCAAGCTGTGACACGCGCATCGGCATGGGGATCTTGAACTGGGGCTCAAAGGGTCGGATGTCGTTGTCGTCGCCACCGCTGCCCTCGGCCGTGATGGCCTTCCGTACGGAGTCGGTAGTCGCGACATGCACGGCGTCGGGGCCCGCAGCCGCAACGAGGCCCTTGCGTGAGGCGATGCTGATGAGGGAGGCGGTCGGTAATGGAGGCTCGGCCCATTTGGTGACAAACTGAAGCTTGGTCTCGCCAGCAAGATTAAGGAAGCCGATGCCCTGAATGTGTTAGCAAAACAGTTTCAACATCACAACCCCACAGATATTTCATCTAGTAGATACTCACCTCAGTCTGGATCAGCTCAAGATCCTGGCCCTGCGTCGTCGGTCCACCGCCGCCGGCACCAGCCCCGGCGCCTCCTCCGAGGCTACCAAAGTTGCTGAAGGCCATCTGAAGCCGCACCCTGGTCGCTGGATAGCCACCCAGAAACGCAGTGGAGGGACCTTGTGGAGAGGGAGGCAGCTTCGGTCTTGTCGATGTTGTGGGTGGATGTGCTGTCGCCGATCAGAGCCGCCGTGTGTGTCAAACTTGAGCTCTGCGTGACACTAAGTTGTGATGGTTTTGGTCGCGAAGCAGAGAAAAGCTCTACTTTGCTGAAAAAGGGGCAACTGGATAAAAGGAAGGAGCGAAGATAATGAATGCAGTCGCTCTTCCGTATGAAATCCGCTGGAGGGGAGGGTGACTGCCGAATGAGGAGCTGTTGTGATGGGCGCCTTTCTCTTTGTCTCCTGTCGTGCCTGCCCTTTTTTGCTTGTATGTCAACTTTTTTTAGTGAAGACGCGGTGCCGCGACGACCAGTCAGCAGTCCAGGCAAGCTTGGGCGCTTTGGCCACCCAAATTCACTGGGCCGCCAGTCATGGTCACGTGCAGAAGCTCGGAATTAGCTTCCCCAAGTGGGTCATCAGCTATAAGCAGCCAATCACCGGGCTGGAGTGCCTTGCTGCTGCCAACAGCTTGAGACGCGCCTTTGCCCCTTTGCCTGGAGTACAGCAGGTTGGAAGGCAGCTTTTTAGCCTCGTCATCCGCAGCAGTAGGCAAAGGCACAGTGAACGCAGCCAGACTGACAGAGCACCACCACCAAACCATCATCACCAACCATCTCCCCAACGCACCACCACCATCACCCCCCATCGATCATATTCGACCCACGATCAATCGCAAACGTCGATTATACTTCGAATTGATAAGCTTTTGATAGAGCTTCCATCGTTATCGCCGCTGCCACCGCTTTCGAAGCAACATCCTCGACAACAACATCCAGGCGATTGTCCATCGGGTTGCCTTTCGCATCTAGACGGAACCTCTATCCATTGATACCACCACCCTCTCACATCCCCAACCTCATTCGCGACCATGCCCGGTTTCGATTTCTCCAACTACAACCGCAATGCGGCGCTGCATGCCCGCGGCGTGCCCCTGCCGAAGGCGACAAGCACAGGTACAACGATTGTCGGTTGTATCTTTGACGGCGGTGTTGTGGTGAGTTTGCGCCCTACTAACAGCCCATCTTGGTCTAGATTCAAGTACAAACATGTTGATTTTTCTTCTTCTTAGATTGCTGCCGATACCCGTGCCACGTCCGGCCCCATTGTTGCCGACAAGAACTGCGAGAAGCTGCATTACATAGCTCCCCAGATTTGGTGTGCCGGTGCCGGTACTGCGGCCGATACCGAGTTCACCACCGCCATCATCTCATCTCAGCTCGAGCTGCACTCCTTGTCGACCGGCCGCAAGCCCCGTGTCGTCACCTGCATGACCATGCTCAAGCAGCACCTGTTCCGGTACCAAGGCCATATTGGCGCCTACCTTGTCGTGGCCGGTGTCGACCCCACGGGCGTCCACCTGTTCACCGTCCACGCACATGGTAGCACAGACAAGCTGCCGTACGTGACGATGGGCTCCGGTTCGCTGGCGGCCATGTCCGTATTCGAGACCAAGTGGAAGCCGCAGGCGCTGACGCGCGACGAGGCTGTGGAGCTGTGCAGCGAGGCCATTAAGGCCGGTATCTTCAACGATCTGGGCTCTGGCAGCAACGTCGACGTTGCGGTGATTACGAAGGACAAGACGACACTGCTGCGCAACTACATCCGCCCCAACGAGCGGGTGCCCAAGCTGCGCAACTACGTCTTCCCCCGGGGCACGACGGCCGTTCTCAACGAGAAGATCACGATCCGCAAGGAGGACATGGGCAACTTCGTTACTGTCCACGACCTGCCGGAACAGAGCGAGGAGATTGAGTCGATGGAGGTCGACCCATGAAGGAGAGGCAGTATTAGAGAAGAAAGAGTGACGGAAAAAACATGAAAGATTTCATTGCGTGGATAGGCATCCAGGCGTGAAGGTGTATTAAAGAAGCAAAGAGTATCATTATCAGATCAGACAACGGCTGGCGTGACTCTTTCTTAATATTACGACCACAACGTTACCAGATGCGTAATCCAGTGTATTACCAAATTTTAATCAGTTATTAAATAAAATTATAACGGTAAAGCAAATGTGAAGTGTCAATGAAACGTTATTTAACGAGTGGGCTATATTGCAAGATTGTGGCTTGTGAGACTGTCACTAATGTTAAACCCTTTAAGAACATAAAGGTTGCATGATGTAATCTTCGTTACTGCGAGGCAGGGAGGCACCAAGATTCTACTATGGGCCCAGGAGCTTTACCAGGGACGCATTATGGAAGATAGAACAAAGGCCGTCTGTCGAAACGACAGCGGCATCATATAATTGAATTGAAGATACAGAACGAAGGAGCAGATGCGAATATCTGGCCCCCTTGAGATCCCGCCAAACACGGTATATGAACAGGAGTCAGTAGGCATATATCTTTTTTTGGGTCGCACAGCATAGGCACGCCTCAAAAGGTAGAAAAGAGAACTAGAACTAAACAATAAAATAGTACGCCCATGCGTCTGGTGTAGTAAATTGGGGGTTGGAAATGAGAGGCAGAAATGAAGATGAGGGAAGCTAGACATCCCCTGTAGATAATTAACTCCTGTCCATGAAACAAAATATATGAGATGGAAAAAAAGGGTTGGCGAAAAATAATGGTAGATCGCAAATAAGAGTTGCAACATAATGGTCGTCTTAAAATCATGACTGATGAAGGTGGAAGATGAAAATAAAGAGGAGAAAGGGGTATGAAAAAAGTGTTTGTTGAAGAAGAGAAAAAGCGAGTGTGAAAGAAGCGAATATGTGGTGTCTGGAAGGTGGTCCTGTGAACCAACTAGACAGGTCTTATGAGTGCTTGATGCCAAAGATGTTTCTGGACCGGGATTTGGACCGAGCCTTCTCCTCTTTGCTGAACTTGGGAGACTTGATAGACTCCTTGTCGTCATTGTACTTGGACTTGTGGATCCTGAGGAGTATGTTAGCGTATGTGAATAGAATATAGACAATCAGATAGTTCAGGCAATAATACGTACCAGCTGTTGCCAACCATGCTCATACCCTTGGCTTCGGCTTGGCGGTAGAATTTGGAACTCTTCTTCAAGTTCTTCTTGCAGCCAATGCCTTGGGCATAGCAGAATCCAGCTTCGGCAAGGGCGTCGACATCGCCCCATGAACCGGCGATCTCAAAGCAGCGCAGAGCGAGAGCCTTGTCCTGCTCAATACCCCAACCGTTCATGTAGCTGACACCCAGCTCGTAGATGCTGAGAGCAAACTGAGCCTTGCGTGTCTTGCGCTCCAATGCATTGACGTTCTTGCCTTCTTTAAGGAGGGCCTCGTCATCGGCAATCTCAATGCTAGCGCAGTCGGCAGCCTTCCGCAACCATTCAGCTCCCTCTCTCGGGTTGGCACGCATGCCCCAGCCATGACGACAGGCAAGGGCGTACAGAAGCATGCCCGTCGGGTGACCCTGGCGAGCAGCATGGCGCAGGTGGTATGTCGACTCGTTGAGAAGGCCCTGCTCGTGGAGCGAAACAGCCTTGTCAACGTGCTCCTCGGCCGGAATGTCCGCAGCGGATGCCAGCGAGTGCATCGACCGAGGCTTGATTGTTGTGTTCGAATCAGTAGTACCACCAGTGTTTGTGGTCGTCACCGACATAGGCGTCCGTCCACGGGAAGGCGGCTCCTGCGGGTTGGCTACCAGCGACCGACCCCGTGTGTCCTCAAACGACCGGCCACCTTCAGTCGAAGGCCGGCTAGGGTTGGGGGATGGCTGTGAGGCGGGAGCCAGGATCTCGGTGCTGAGTTTGGTGCGCTCTATAGAAGGCCGGGTAAACGATCCGCCACCTGAGCTGGACGGGCGCGTCGGTGGAGATGGAGGCGCCTGGCCACCAAGAGGAAGTGTAGGTAGACTGTTCGGCGGTGCGATCGACTGTTCTAACTGGGCCGAAGGAGGCAGGTTGTCTGTGGTCTGGTTGCCCGACCGCTGAAGCATCTTGCCGCGTGGCAGGGTGAACTTGGAGTAGATATACGAAGACGCCGCAGCTTGGCCATTGTCCGGTGCAGAAGACGAGGAAGCTGCCGGGTCCGGGAAGCCCTCGCTGTGCATGCTCACTGGCGTATTGGCGGTATCATCGGCAAGAACAAGAGAAGACTGGCTGTAGGAGGTGTGGCTGTCGGAAGATGCCTGACGAGCAGGGCTTTCAAGGCCCGGCGTACCGACCCGGCTGAGAGGACGTGAAAAGTTGAAAGAAGGCCGTGGCAGCGGCGCTGACATGTCGGAGCCGAAAGATGGCGATCTGTGGAAAGACCCATAGCCGGGCGAGACCATGCCGCTCATACCACTGCTGTTGGACAACTTTCGTGGGGCACCAAGGGAATGGAAAGAAGACGACATGGTCGGGTGGGCATCCTCCTCGGTTGTCTCCAATGACGATGACAAGATACTCGACGATCGCTTCGGAAACAAAGGGCGCGGGGGGGCGAGTGATCCCGAGGAAGGGTCGTAGGACATGCGAGAGCCTGCATGCTTCTCAGGTGACTGTGTCAAAGGGTTCAGGCCAGAAGGTGTGTAAGGAGAGGGTTGAGATGTTGGCATTTGGTGGTATGGGAGTGTTTGCTGTAGTGGTGGCAAGTTGTGCTTAGGCTTGGGCTGGATAAAAGGCTGAGGCGGCTCGGCCGTCAACTGGCGCAACCACAGGTCCTGTGACAACGCCGATCGTGGAGCTTGTTCAGGGGGCTGCAGAGCCTGTGTTTGTTGTGGCTTCGGCTCTACCGAGGTCTCGGACTCTTCTGACTCCTCGATCGATGGAGTGGTCTCCTTTTGCGATTGTTGCGGCTCATCGCAAGCATCGTCCGCCAACGGTGAAGGCGACCGGTCTCGCCGTGCGCCAAAAAAGCTCGGCTCTCCTCCCTCATCCTCGGTCTCGATAATCCCAGACCGCGTGCGCATCAGTCTCTCGCGTTCGCGGGCGTACGCAGGAACCGGTGGCGGCAACGCCTCGGCGTCATCAGGGCTTGGAGAAATGCGGCTCATCCGAGGGTGCATGGAGCGTGGTCGAACAACAGGGTTTTCGACCTCGGGTGTTGTGCCGAAGCCAGTGGGCGTAATGGGCTGCGAGGATGCTGAGGAGTGTGGCTGGTTTGGGTTGTTTGACGACTCTCCATTTTCATTGTCTGAGTAGGAGTCGTATGAGAGAGAGCGGAAGTAATCTGAGCGGCCTTGTACAACAAGCGGACTTGTCATTGTCAATGGCGGCAGACGACTCACTCTCTTACCAGCCTTTGCACTCTCCTCCAGCTGCTTTGCCAGCATGCGGCTTTGGAGAGCAAAGGCATCGAGAGGTGAGAGCTCAGGCGGAGCTTCGCCGGCAACATGGATGCGAGGCGATTTGAGGGGCCGCGAAATCGACGTCTGCGACTGCGACCGCAGGTCGATGAGATTTGGCCTTGGTGCAGTCATTTTTGCTGTGTAACAGTGTCGTGGACTGGTAGATGCGGTTTGACGGAAGAAAAGGAAAAAAAGAAAACGAGATATCGCCAACAGGCGAGTCCGCCGGCTGATGGCAAGTTAAAGTAGAACGTCAAGAGCGCCCAGTGTCTCGAGAGAAATTGGTGCCAAGATTAGCGAATAGGTTGTCAGAAAAACAGCCTCTCGATGGATGGTGGAGGCGATAGAGAAAGGAAAGACGTCAGTGTCGCCCAATCTATTTTTGCGTAGTACACAGATTCGCATGCCCCTCCGTCGAGATCAGCTGAAAGCGTCCTGCAACAGCCAAGTAAGGAGTGACGGGCAACGTCAAAGAAAAATGCGTCGGTCGTCAACGTAGGGCGACTGGGCAGCGCAAAAGTGAAAGGCTGAATGAGACAAGGAAAAGATGGATAGTTGGCCGCAGCGAATGATGCATAGAGGCGTGTCAACAACACCGTCAAATTGTGGCTTGCTGGGGGCGTATTTTGGCAGCCGTTGAACAAAAGAGAGAGACAAAAAGAAAAACGTTCAGCTTCCTTTTCGATAGATTTTGCAAGATTCGTTATGTTCCGTGGTTGCTTGTCCTTTGACAGTAGTTGCATGAATTGATGAAGTCAGACCAAACACTGAAGCAGGCAAGGCAAACACGGTAGAATGTGTTGAGCAATGCGGGATCGACGCGCGGAAGAAAAGAACGGCTTCGTAGCTGCTGTGTGTTGAGCTTCTCTTATCCTTGGACAAGTCACAGAATGAAGGCAGGCGGGTAAATCGGTAGCGAAAACCAAGGGGCGATAGATGGCAAAAGGCGAGATGGTGAACGAGATGACGATCGAGGAGTGCGCGAAAGAACGAGAACAACCTGCCCTGCGGTTGTTTATTGAACCTGGAGTATCCGTGTCGTCGGGCAAGCGGGTATGTGGCGTTTTTTGTCAAGTCGTCAGGCGAGTTTCGTGAAATCGCGACGACGTAAAAGCGCAAGCAGAAACCGAGAGAAAATGGAGAAGGGGTGACAGAAGCCTGGCTGCGAGATGCTGGTTCTTTCGGCAGTGAGACAAAAGTCGAAGAAGGAGAGAGAGAGAGAAACAAAAATCAGGCGAAGGGTCTGGATACAAAGTATTACAGACGGGCGATGAGAGGCGGGTCGAAAAAGGGTGGTCGAAGAGCACACGAGAAAACAAGGAAAAGGGTCGCAAATCGAAATGAACGTATTGACGATTGTGAGGGCGGGAGCGAATGAAGGGTGGCAGAAAGCCTGAATAGGCGAGGCGGGTGTCGTTGAGGGACGAGCGTGGAGCGTGCAGAAGAACAAAACCCGAAGAAAAAAGAACGAGGAAAAGAAGACTGCAGTGAAGTGTTGCCAAGGTCGTGCGTCCTCCCGTATGCCGTACCAATACTTGTTGGACGAAGAAAGGGGGAAGGGCCAAACGTAATAATTGAGGGTGGTATTGTCGAAATGGGAGCACGGCCGAACAAGGGGAACAGGGGTAGGGACGGGTATGCACAACGGAAGAGAGCCTGGGAGACTGCGAGAGAAAGCAAGAAACGGGGTGTGAGAGGAAGAATGTGAAGGAATGGAGATTGAGAACGGAGGGCGTTGGTGACGACGATCTGAAGGGGGGAAGGGGGCGAGGGGCAGGCGGACGGAAAAGACTGAGAGCGTCGTAGCAGCAGTGGTGGACGTTCTCTTTCGACAATGACAAGGTGCAAATGCCAGTCGAGGTCAGACAAGGAATAACAGGGGTGCTGTGCAGCGCATGACGCTCTGGGGCGCTTTTAGTTGAAGATGGTGATGTTTGAGTGTTTTCTGTTTATTATGGCAGATGACGCCTGTTTGGCCGTCTTTTTGCTCGACGGTGTTTCGTTTTGCGTGTGCCGTCTCGCTCGGACACTGGACGCGGCGCACGCGATCGATCGAGCGGAGGATTTTGATGCGAGGGCAGAGGCCGGTTGTGGTTGGATAACGAAGGGGAGAGGAAGGGAAAAGGAATCAAGAGAAAAGAGGCAAAGGCCAAAAACGACAAGGGGCCGCGAGAAAAGGAGGACGGCAGCAGGACATCAGGGCAGGTGCTAGGATACGAGATGGGAGACACTGGCAGGGCCAGTGGAGAGGGGAAACGACGATCGCAACAGGAAAGAGCGACCCAGGGGACGCCAAGAAAAACGGCAAAATTGGCTCGAGTGGGCTTCAGGCAAGCGTTGAGCACTGGGTGGACAAGGGGAAGGTGCGACCGACGGGACCAATACGGGGTGCATGGCAGTTACGGGCCCTGTACGGCGGCCGCGGTTCAGATGCAGATTGTTGTTACATACGAGTGCAGCAGAAAGGCCTTTTCGTCTTTTGTGCAGCGACGACAGCGACCACCTGCGATAATTTTGTTCTGTCTTCATTCGGAGCCTGGCAGCAAGATACGTGGGACTCGCCTGACCCACTTGGGACAGATGCACCGAAAATAGCGTCTACTGTGGACGAAGAAAGAAGGAAAGAGGGAAGGGTCGACCAGCAAGCGTGGAGAAGGGAAGGAGCAGCAAATCAGGGCGCCAGCATTGATGACAGCGAGCGAAGATGGAGAAGGCACGACCGTCTGTGTGGTGCTGGTGGCGACCTAAGCACTGCGCTATTCTAAATCTTGCGAGTTGGTGCAAGATGGTGCAAGATGAATGCAAGGAAAGTACCCGTATTTTAGGTATTTCTGGCAATTCTTGCAGACGTTAGGCCTTCTTTCTAAGTTCGTTCCAAGGCCCGGCAACGGCCAGGCCCCGTTCTGGCCGTTTTGGACGTTCTGGCCTACATTGGCGAAAGCCAAGATGGCAGGAGGGGTATTGTTGCGCAGGTGGCGCACAGCCGTGCAGGAGGGAAGGAGCAGGATGCGATAAGTTGCCATGTGTTTGTGCTTTTGTGTTTTGGCGTATGTTTTGGCTCGAGGGTTTCTGTACGGAGTATGTAAGTAAGTCTTTCGTTTCTTGTTACCTCTTTCCTCGTGTGGCACGAAAAGTCCCTTGTGCCTTTCAGCAGCCGTTGGGCAGTTGCCACTGTTGGAAGCGGGCACGGCCGCCAGAAACGACGCCGCTCCAGGGGCAAAAGATAAATATAGACGGCCGACACAGTGTAACGGGCGCCGCAGGCACAGCATAGGAGCGAGAGGAGCTGCATTTACAGTTCTACTGTGTAATAAGGTGTGTTGGTCACCGTACCTGTCCGCCTAAGACTCCCATCCCAGGAAATTTCGCAATGCAAGAAGCCGTGTCATGGCACCTCTACCGGCAGGCACGACACAACATGTGCAACGAGGTCCACGCTGCAGAAGGAAGGAGGGGATGAACAGCCACGCTGTGGAAGGCAGGAGCCAAGAGGAGAAAGGCAAAGAGGCAACCAATGCCCAAGAACCAATCTTCTTCTAGGGCAAAAACAATGGCTTTCCAAGTGCTTTTTCGTCTTGTCCTGCAACCGTCTAAGAGACTTCCAATGCTCTCACCCTTGATTTTTGTGTTTCTGTGTTTAATTTGGCTGCAGGAAGCAACTGACAGGGACAGCGTTTATTGGGTGGAGTTGCCCCGAAAAGAGGAAAAGAAGGTGGGGAGGCTACTTTCGTTGACGCAGGTACGCCGCTCTTACTGGCCTGTGATATAAGGGGCCCGAGCTAATGTGCGGGACAAGGAAAGAAGGGACGAAAAAGAAAGGAAAATACAACCAGCCAAAAGTGACCACTTGGGAGCCAGAGATAGAGCCATTCATCAAATGCATACGAAGTACAGTCCATACAACACCAAAAAGCAACCAAACAAAAACAACAACAACGCAATAACGAACGACTGTGCACCTGCTCGTCGACGTGCATATGCAGGCCGATCCTGTCCCGGCGCAGACGCAGAAGCACACGCTCTTGTGCTGCAGGCGTCGTACCATGGCCTATCTCCCCAGAAAATGCGACAACGAGGCAAAGAAAAAGAAACAAAACACAAAGAATCAATAAACCACAGAAACACAAACACAGGGTTGTGGAGTAAAGCGACGGGTAGTGGTAAAAATCAGATGAAAAATAGCACCCTGAAAACCGACAGCCACTCTCGTCCGAAAAGAAGAGTCCACAGAAGCTTGACCACATCAAACCTAGCCCCTGCCAAGGGTGCGACCAGATGGGCCAGATGGACGACAAAAAGAAAGATTGGGCATGAGTTCCGATTCATGCGACTGGGGAATACATTGCATTTGCTCGTGCCTTGACGATGGAGCGCCAGTGCATCTGTGATGAGTATCAAAGAGGCATACGAAGTCGAATCTAGATTGCAAATGAGAGCAGGTCTGGATCCAGACTCAAATCCAGACCCAATAGCAATACGAGGGCCGTATTCATCTTGAACGCAGTCCACAGTCTTCCACAGCAGTCCAATATGGGCAATGGCCCGTGGCTGCACGAGCTTTAGTGCACATATTCTCCGAGCGCTCTACTGTGTACGACGTATGTGTACGAAACAGCGTCGTCTACGTCAAAACGGTGTATCCGACGTGGTCAGTGGTCAATAGAGAAGCATCGTGAGAGTGGCAAGGGGACATGAAAAGGTGGCATCAAAGAGAGGCAGCTTGTATGACAGCACACAGCGTCTGTCCTGACTTTCGCTTTTCTGTCAGGCCACCTGCGCTCTTTTAGTGGTTTGCCTCCGAGTCTCTCATTATCATCGCCTGGCTGGCCTGGCTCCTGGCTTGCAGAACTGCACGCTCGGTTTTGGCAAACAGCCAGGCCCAATGAGCGCGTCACAAGGGCCATCTGAAGTCCGAAAATCAAAGATTTCGAGGGGCGTCCACTGGAATGGCGGAAATGCACGATTTCGATCTCCTCACAAGGGGGAAGACGGCACTGAGGGCACCAACAGGCCAGGTCGCTCACCAGTACTCTGCCAGCTCAAAAGAAGGTTCAAAAGTCGAAAACTTGTTTCAGTTTGTTTTGTGGAGCGCGACGTGACAACAAAAAGATGGTGTGCAAGAAGACTGGCTGATGGTGGGAGAGCATATCCAATTTGCGATACCGCACGATTAGCTAACAAAAATCGTATGGGGAAAGCTGGGGGAGGAATTCGTTAAATACTGCAGGTGAGAAAATAAGGTCAACTTCACATTCTGGCCTCGGTTCTTACAAGTACGCCATTATGGTATTCGACCTCACTTCGCGATTTCCCGATTGCAAAGGTGAAACGTTTTTCTTTTGATAAACAAACAACTATGAAAAAGAAGACAAAGAGTAAAATAAAATCCAACCAGAACTCCTTGGGGAATGCATACAACCCAAAAGCAACAAAAGCAACAAGAAAAGAGCACGCCCGCCGTGAAACCACACCCACGTATCCATTTTTTTACGATTCATGTTCTTTTTGAACTCACAACCGCTCACCGCAACACCATAACACATTCTCCCATCTCATCTCCCTACAGGTCCTTAGACCGCAGCTTCTTCAGCCGGGTAGCACCTTCAAAGACAGTCCGGTCCACGGCGGCGGCCACGGTCAGCGTACCACCGATAATGGCACACAGGCCGGCCAGGAAACCAGCAAACGTCTTGGCACGCTCCTCACGGTTGACAACCTTCATCGGCGAGATGTCCTGCGAATGGTTAGCAAAAATATAGTGGAAAGGAAACCCTAGAGATAAGGTGATGGCACAGGACATACATAGCTAAAGAACACGCCGGGAATACCGCCTCTAGCATGAAGACGCTCCTTGTGACCCTCGGCGGCATCATCGCCGCCCTGCAGACTCCGCTTGTGGCTGGTGACCGAGTACTGGTGGGTCTCGACGCTGCCGTCGGCCAGCACGCCGTAGGAGCCGACGTCCGAGTCGGTGGAACGGTCGTCGTGCATGTAGCCACGGAAAGTCTTCTCCCAGCCCAGGGCCAGGTACGAAGTCGGTACAATCTTGACAAAATACATGTAGTTGAAGTTGGGGTCGGTAGTCTCCTGAACCACGCCGTCGAGCGGGTTGACGTGGTGGTTGGTCCAGGGCAGCGCATTGCTGGACGACGACTTGCCGACAACGCCACCCAGCTTCTTGGCGATAGCATCGGGGATTTGCGGGCCAAAGCGCAGCGAGTGGATAGTGTGCGTAAACGAGTGCATCTGCGGGATCGGCATGTCCCAGTAGTTCTTGAGGTCGTGGACGTGCATGTTGCCGTTGCTGAAACTCCGGCCCGGCGCAATGTGGAAGTTACCGACGACCTTGTTCACACGCAGACCGCCCTCAATGCGGCAGCCCTCGTGGCGCTGCTCATCCAGGCGCTCGGCAAAGTGCTCGCGCTCGCACTGCTCGACGTTCTCGCCGCGGCCAAACGCCCACGACGATGCCGCGTACGCCTCGCGCACCTCGTCGCACGTGTTGCAGCAGCCCGGCCTGGAAGCATGGGCGGGTGCCTGAGCGCCGTAGCAGGGACCACAGTAGTCGGGGTCCAGGTGCGAAGCGACCTCGTCGGCCGAGTGCAGGTTCAGGTCCTTGGCGTCAATCTCGGCGCCGCCCTCGTGCTGCGGCTTGAGGCGCACCATGCGCACACCATGCTGAACGCCGTGCTGCTGTTCACCAGACACGTCCATGACATCGAGCGTCAGCAGCTCGCAGGGGATCTTAGGAAACGTAATGTTGAGGTGAATCTCCATACGCTCGCCACGGCCCTTGTCGACGACGAGCTCGGGGTGGACGACGATGCGGCGGTAGTCGATCCATTCGCTCCAGGACAGGTAGAGGACGACGAGCAGCGAGACGATGGTGACGATACCGCCGGACGTGGTGCGGATGCGGGCATCTTCGACGGTCTTGGTGAAGGCATCGAGCCTTGTGAAGCGGGACTTGGCCGGCATGGTGATGGTCGTGGACGTGAGGATTGGAGAGGAGAAGAAGAGTCGGCAGTCGAGTTCGGAGAACAATTGCCTCCAATTGCTCTAGGGAAAGTCGAGAGGGTCGGTTTTCGCTAAATTGGTCGAAGAAAAGGGAAGGGAGATGTCGAGAGATCGACAATCGTGAGGCTGGCAACGGAGAAAGAAGGGCACGCAGTCCTGCAAGGAGCGACTTCCTCGCCGAGCTGTGAAAGGAGCTCGATAAAAAGAGTAAAGAAGAAAAGGAAGGGTCGAATCAAACAGACAAAGAATGCAAAAGAAGTAGAGAGAGGCGTCCCAGAAAGAAAGGAAAGAGCTTCCCAATTTCCAAGCTTCTTCTTCGTCGTTGTCTCAGGAGAAGGGAAGGAGCACGTCGAAGTTCAAAGGGTTCAAGTTCAAAGGGGGTCCGCCATTCGGCCAGGGTTGGCAGGTGCGAGACAAAGGGCCGGACGCAAAAAGGCCACCTTCACGTTTTACCTTTAATTCCGCCTTGCTGCTTTCTGGCGCCGGTCCCCCAATTCGCTGCACCCCCAAATCCAATAGATGGTCTCCACTTCTGCCTCCCGATTTGGGACAAGCCAGGAACCAAGGAACGACAGCAGACAGCAAAGGCGCGACGCGGCTGGGCCTGGCCTGGCTTTAGTGCGGAAGGCGGTCATTAGATTTTCCGTGTTGGGTGCAGGGGGATGGGGAAGAGCCTCACTGTAGCAGTCCACCATATCCCCTGTAAGTTACTGCAGTCAGCCGGTCAATGCAGCCTAGAGATTCGGTCCAATCACGCTGCAGGCCCTACAGCTCTGGCTTTATCGACCTTTGAAATCTGCCCCAGAATAACGCAGCCTCGGGGCTTCACCCCGCTAAAGTGTCCCGCATTAACACCCGTCTAGGAAGGTGCTTTGCTTCGCCATCAAGAAGCAGTGGACGGAGTACGAAAAGAAGAAGCAGAACCGTTCTGTAAGACGGCGGAATGATCAGAGCGTTGCCCTTTGCCTGGAGGTCTACCGCATCATTATATACTGGCCCTCACTGTCTTGGCAACAGGCAGAGTGACTCTACATCCTGCACGATATTATGAGTCAACCTGAGGACGACGGCAGATGAAGATATAAAGAAGTTGATTTCCCATCTTCGTGACATTCGAACGAGAATCAATTTCATCTCATTCTTACAAAGTGTCCCTCTTGGCGTCCTCTCTCACATAAAAATGGCAGACTCTACTATATCAGACACAGTCTTCCCCACGACGCCCATCGTCCAGCTCGAGCGCTGCGTCCTCCGGCCCTACCACATCTCGGACCTCGAGCCCATGTGCAAGGCCGCCAATGATCCTCTCATTGTCAAATATATGCGCGATGCTTTCCCCTATCCGTATGATACGGATGCGGGTATGACTTGGTTGAAGATTTGCAAAGCGGAGGGCTTGCCAGTCGAAGAGAAGGCGGACGAGGCGAAACCGGCTGCGCCAAATTCGGCTCCACCGGCTCCTTCGCCCGAAATGAACGTCGCCATCTGCTTGCTCGATGGCACCTTTATCGGCAGCACAGGCCTCCGTGCCATGGGCCCCGACGGGACGGACCGATACACGCGCGAAATTGGCTACTGGATTGGCCGGGACCACTGGGGCAAGGGCCTGGCGACGGAGGTCGCATCAGGTCTGGGCCGGTGGGCACTGTCCCCTGCAAGTGGTATCCTGACAAAGGATGGCCAACCGCTACGGCGCATCGAGGCCGGGGTATATGCGGAAAACGCGGCATCCTCAAAAGTGCTGGAGCGGGCTGGCTACGTGCGGGAAGGTGTACGGCGGCAAGCCGTGATCAAGAACGGTGTGATGCAGGATGTGGTCATCTACGGCTTAGTGGCGTCTGACTTGGAAAAGTAGAACAGAAGAGCATGTCTTTATAATGATTCTTATGAGTGGCGAAGCAGGTAAACTTGACTGGGACTTTTTTTTGTAGAAAGAACTCATTTAATACTCGAACAATACTAGATACATCGTTATCGTGCCCAAACAGAAAAGCAAACGGCGGTCCCCAAGACTACGTCTAGCATAGACGAAGAGCTGCAAGCAGCGCTGTCAAGATCGTCATCCAAGAGACGCCCGCTAAAAGAAACAGCTACTTTGTAACCTGTGTAGAACTGCTGTATTACTTGCTTCCAGATAACTCTTAGTTTCCGTTACCAAACATCTTGATCCATTTGGCATCGTAGGGGTCGATCTGGACGGCACTTGGCGGACGTGCCCGGCGGTTCAATCCGCTTCCCTCATGGACCTCACTCACAGCGCGCTTCCGCTTTCCAGGTGTGATCTGGGCGGCCGTGATATTACCACAGTTGGGTCGCACAAGCTTGTTGCCAAAGATGTCTGCTGTCCAGAGAAGCACACCGTTGGACCAGCCAAAGCCCTCGACCACAGTGTACTCACCACCGCCGCCGGCACCATTCGTCGAGTTGTAGGTGTACTTCTCAAACATGGTACCGTTGGCGGATGAGTCGAAGCCGTTGAGTTGTGGCGTCAATGTTGTCGAGCCGCCGGTGGCGTACCACGTACAAAAGGCCGAGTCGAGGTAGCGCTGGCCGAGGCGCAGGGCCAGGTCTTGCAAGTCTTGGTAGTCCGTGTCGTTGACGCCAAACGTGGCTGGGGTGTTGAGCAAACCTTGCATCAGAACGTGCTGCAGTGGTGGCCACACATTAGGCTGATCCCACTGCTGGCCGGTCTCCAGATTTGTGGCCGGGATTCCGCCATCGGTGGTGTCAAGGTACGCTTCGACGCGTTTGAAAGCCAGCTTGACGGCGAGCGGATCATTCTTGAGCTGTGCGGGCGCGGCGCCGGTCCAGAAGGGGTAAAGCTGGGCGACATCAAACAGTACCTGGTAGCCGGGCGGGGCAGTCTCTTCGGCAGACACGGTCGTGGTGTTATCTCTAGGCACATAAATATTCTGGGCGTTGGAGCTCATGTTATAGTCAAAGTAGCTGAAGAGCGTCTCGTTCCACATCAGGTTGAACATGGCCTCGCTGCGGTTGGTAGCGGCAGCGGCCCATTTCTTTGCAGCGGTCTTATTGCCGGTCGTGTTCAGGAAGCTGCCGATGGTGATCTCGTTCCAGTACAGAATCGAGTTGAGGTCGACGGGCAGCAGGTCGTTGATGTTGAGCGAGCGCAGCGGGAAGTAGGTGTCTGTGGCCGAATCGTTAGGCCGGGCCAGCCAACGCGTGCCGTAGTCCCAGCCCGACTCGGCGCCGCTGGCTAGCTGGGCGTACAGGGCAGCCTGTTGTGACGAGTTAAGCGGCTGGGTCTCCTTGTACACAGAGCCATTAGCGGCGTAGTACGACTCATTGTTTGCAGAAATGTAGTCCTCAAGGTAGGACTCGGGCCGTGGCTGGTTATTCAGCACAGAGTAGCTGCTTTGTTAGTTGTTGGACAAACGACATTGTAATAATGTAAGACGGGGGTAATACGCACCGGTTCAGGGTATAGGTCTTGTTATTCGCCGCTGTAACCGAGACCGAGCGGTTGGTCGTCCAAAAGTCATGCTCTTTGATCAGCAGAGGCACCGCGCGCTTGAGAATACTTGTGTCGTTGGTGTGCTCAATGTAGATGCGGATCATCTGGGACAGCAACGGCGGCTGCGAGCGGTTGAGGTAGTAGACGCGGGCGCCATTGGGCACAAACCCGTACAGGTCGACGAGATCCAAAAAGTTCTCAATAGTGTTGAGGGAGATGTTGACAAAGCTGCCGCCGGTGCGCAAAAGACCCTCGACGATCCAGTACGAGTCCCAATAGTAGGGCTCACGGAAGCGGCCGCCAGCCACGACAAACGTGCGGTTCACGGGCACAAAGCTTGACTGGCAGCCTGTGCAGCTAGTGTTGCCGGTCTTACCGGTGTACTGGCGAGTCAGGTCGGGCCAGATGCCAATGACCTTTTGGACGAATTGGTGGATGACGGTGTCATTGATTTGGTTCAAAAACGTCGCATTGGTGGTCAGCTGGTCCGTGGGGACGCTCTCGAGCTCGCCGCCTGCCGGGGCAAAGTAGGTGCTGAGGAAGTCGTTGAGCTCCGTGTTGTTACTCAGCGGCTTTGTGAGGTTGTTGAACGCTGCCACGACCTCGTCAAGCGGGCGGACCGTAGGCCTTAGCCGTGTTAGTCTTTACTTGTACAATGGTGATTGCCCTCGCTCGTCTCCACATCGACTTACATGTCCACAAAGGTCTTGGAGTCGGAAAAGGGCGCGGCGAGTTCGATGCCCTTGAGGATTTCGCCATAGCAATAGAGAGTTGAGTTGCAGGGCGCAATGATTGTACCATTGTTGAAGAGGGCCGTTGCCGGGTGGGCCAAGAAAAGTAGAGCTCCGGTGGCGAGAGCAGTGGTGGTTCTCCAGGCAGAGGAGACCGCGCCGCGGGAGACGAGACCGTCGGCCGTCATCGGGGCAAGGCGTGGAAAGTCGGGAGGTTGGAATAAGATGCTGCAAATCTGATGATGTTTATGGTGGAGCGACAAAAGGGAGAAAAAGAAGAGCCGCAATCAAAAAGCACGACGCACTATCTCTCAACGGGAGAAATGGGAAGGAGCAACGGTAGAATCAACGGTAGACAGGGGGGGGGCATGAAGAGCTTGGGAAACTTGGGGTACAGAGGGAAGGAACGGTACTACACAATGTATATATACTAGTGGCCGTTGTTGGCTACCGTGTTGGCGACCGTTGTTGGTCGTACTTGCAGTACTTGGTAAGAGCCGGGCGCAACAACAAAGGGAAGGTGTAGCCCTGAGTATACATGACAAAGAGGAAGGAGGGCAGTATGCGCCACTATCGTGAACTGTTGCAGCTAGTTTCTCCGCAAAAACCAGGAACAGGACGTCTAGGCCACACGGAAAACAGGAATGGCAAGCGAGCTGGTGCGTTATGCCGTCAGTTTTTTTCTGTTTATTTTTCTATTATTTCTTTTAGTCAAAGAGGGGCTCTCGGCTTTACGATCATCGGGCGTTCCGGCCTTCGACTCCCTGCATCTGGCTGCATCCAAGGCCGGTGAAGGGCCGTGTGTGAGATGGAGGGTGTGTCTAAATGCATGTTGTGCTTGAAATGCATGTCCATTTCCATGGGTAAAGCTGCATATTGCTCTGTTCGCCCGTTACATATACGCGTACTCCGCATGGGAGCTGCGAACATGCGATGCTTCCCGGCCATTCTTGAGTGCTCCATCAATGTATCCTTCCTCGTCGGTGTATATGCAGTGTCTCTGATGGAAGAAATAAACAGGAAGGTGCGGCCGGCAGAGCTTGCAGTTGCAATATGGCAACGCAGGAAGCTTCGTCGCGCGGGGCAGTCAAGGGTCAAGCGGGAGGAAGGCGTGTGTCTCGCAGGTGTTCATGGCTCCTTCCTTCCTCTTCTGGATGGCGATCTTGGCCAATCTCACGATGCGGCCACTCTCTTCATCTTTGAGGAGTTGAGAAGAGCACGTATCTTGCCCGTCAAAAACCGAAGTAGCATCCGATCTTGAAGAGCTCCAAGAAAAACTGGGGTAAGTCGATGACGCTTGTGTCCTTTGCAGCCCCGTTCCCTTTTGCCCTTTTTGGCGAGCAAACCCTCTTTTCCTGCATTCGGGGCGACTCACCCTTGTTCTTTTTTCTTGTTAAAAAAAGCCAATGATAATAATCGCATCCTGTAAAGAAACCTTCACAAAATGCAGCAGAGGAGTGGTCGAAACTCCAGGTCGATTCTCTCGTCTTTGTTCCAGAGCTTCCCCACGTTGTGGCCCGTATTAGTGTGTGGGCTGGGTTAGGCTCGATGGCGTCGATCTATGGCAGGTGCGTGCAGAAAAGCGATTTTAGCGGCCTCTCGGCTGTTGAACAGGTTTTTGTTACACTTTGCAAACCTCTTTTAAGGTTGGTCGCCTGCCGAGCTTGGCCAACGTTAGTGAAGAGTCCCGCTAGAAATGGCCCGAAAGCGGTAACAAAGTACGGAGGATTGTTGGGGAGTTGGGCAACAGGGCGAGGAAGGAGTTGTGACGTCAAGTATCGAGTACTTTGTCTTGTCGTCTTTCAACGTCACAATGAGGACGTAGGTGGCAGGTTCTGCATACTTTTTCGAAGCACCTTGCGCGTCCACGATGCCAAGACCCGTCAAGGCTACATTTTTCTGCAGTTCTTTCAGCTCATTTCGACTTCATTCCGCCGATGAGAGAGCGATCTTGCAAAAGAAGGAGGGCCATTTTTGCGGCGTTTTCCGGCAGTAAGTCGGGGGTTCTTCTTTATTTTGTAAAGAAAAGTGCCTTTTATATGCAACCCTTATTAGTCACTATAATTATTTGAGAGAAACTGCAATTTTGGCAATATTTCCTTTTATTTTCTTAGTCTTCCGACGTACTGGGACACCTTTGTGTGTCTTATCATATACAGCTTATACAAACTACTAATCTATTCTTACAAACAAACGAGAACTCATCCGACTATTCTTACAGGGCTTACAAAAATCGAAAATAAATAACGAAACTCTCTCGGAGGGTGGTCGTGTACAGTGCATGGGGATATCTCGTGAAAATGGGCTTGAAATGACAAATGAAAACAGGGTGGTGGTGACAAAAACTCAAACAACAAAAACAGAAGGAAACGAACGAGGCTGAGGACAGTTCATCCTTTAGTATCCTCTCGGCGGTCCACGGTAAGGGCCATAGCCGCCATTAAAGTTGCCATTAAAGTTGCCGTAGTTGTTCTGGTTGCCGTTGTAGGCCATGTACTGTGGCTGTTGCTGTTGCTGTTGTGGTGGGAAAGGCGAGTAGGAGTTGCTCCGGCGCTGGTAGTTGGGGCCATTGCCATTACCGTAGTTGTACCTTGGCCGGTAGCCCTGGCCGCCATAGGTCTGATTCCGTGTGGGCGGTCCACGAGGACCGTTGTTCATGTTGTTACCACCACCGCCGAGGTTGGGCAGTGTCGGTTGACGCATGTCGGCAGTGTCTGAGCGGCCCATGGGAGCCATGTCGCCCAACAGACTCTCGCCACCCTGGTCAGCAATCCTCCGGCTACCGCTGTACTGTAGCCTGGACGAAAAGTTGGGAGCTCCGGTGTTACTATTACTGGGCGTCAGGGACCGCGCATCAGGTGCCGAAGACGCGAGGCCGATCAGTACGGCACCCGACGAGGCAGAAAGCGTGCTAGAAACGGTCGATGCTTGGCGCGCAGGCGGGAAGCGAGGCACGGCCAGATTGGTAGATGTGGCAGCAGGAACGAGGGCTGCCGTGTTCGTAGTGTTGGTGGATGGCACCGCTGCCATGTCCACCTTCTTGTCCGGGACGCTCGACAGGCTAGCCGTCTCCTCGTCAATGGGCGACATCCGGCCGCTGAGGCGCTTGTTTACCTGGCCGACCTGGAGCAGCGAGTTGCGCGCATCGAGAGGGGTCAGGTTGTCGGTATCGCGGGCCTTTTCGAGCTCCTTGCGGCGCTTGCGGTGCGGGTTCTCCTTGACGCAGGCGACAATGGCGTTAAAGGCAATGAGAATGGCCAGGATACCGCTCAAGGCGGATTGCACAGCTATCAGGACGACACCGGCGACAGTCTGCGTGGTCTCGGCAATGCCAAACTCCTCGACAAAGACTAGGATGCAAATAACAGAGAGAACTCGCACGACCTGGATCAAAATGTTGACGACGTTGCCAGAGCGGCGCTCGTAGGGGCGGCTCCACAGCAAAAGAATGAGCATGACAGACTCGATGGCGAGCTGCGCAATAGTCTGGGCCATGCCGTGCCCATCGCCGACTGCGAGGGCGACGCCCTTTGCGAACATGTAGAAGATGGCAGGCACAAAAACCCACCAGTACTGGCGGCGGTACGACTCGTAAAACAAACTATACTTGGTCCAGATTTTCTTGTCGTCGTACAGACCTGAGGCATCGCCCTCCTCATCGGTCAACTTCTGGGCCGTGTACCAAATACGGAACGAGAAAAAGGCAAGGACACCAGTAAATAGGCCGAGCGTGACGCCAGCCAGCACCTTGGCTGCCCACGAGTCGCCCTGGGTGAACTGGAACATGCAATACAGCACCCACACGCCGTACAGCAACAGGATGAGCGTCGTGATGGCGCGTGCAATGGACCGCCAGTAGTGCTTGCGGAAGCCGGACAGTGACTCGGGGAAGCGGCCGATCAGGGCCCATGCCTCGAGGATGACCTTGACCAGCAGAATGCCGACGGTGATGGCGGCAATGACAATAGAAACAATCAGAAGCACCGTCATGAATGTGCTGGCTGACGGGATGCTGAGCTGCTCAACGTATGCGCGAATGCCGCTAACGGCCACGCGGACAGTGCTGACAGTACCGCCGGTCGAGTTGGTGCCGTTGGTGCCGGCTGAGCTGGTGCCGTTGATGCTCGTCGTAATCTCGCGCAGAAGAAGGGCGTGTGTGCGGCGGTCGAGCAGGTGGACCTCGGGGCTAACCAGGAGACTGCGGGCGAGGCGGAAGCTCAACGACGATTGGGAAGGCGTCTCGGTCGAGCCATCGGGGAACACGAGCGTGGCATTCTGCAGGAACTGCACGCTGTCGTTGGTCAGGTTGCCGCCTGTGGCGACACGGAAGTTGTCAATGGCAATCTGCAGGTCGGTCCAGGGAATGAGACCTGTCGAGAAACCAAAGTTCTTGGCGAAGCTGCGGTACACCTGCGGGTAGTTGACCGACAGCATGCTGTTCATGGCCATACCCTGGAACCAGCCAAACACCTCGCCGAAACTGGGGCTGATGGTACCCATACCACCGGCCACGGATGAGCCGCCGGCTGCGGCTGCACTGCTGCCACTTGCAATGGCAGCACCGACGGCACCGACACCGCTCAGCACAAGTGCTGCAGCAGCCACACCGGCGGCCACATAGGAGACCGCGGGGATATCAGTCGTCTTGCCGTTGGAGACCTGCGACTGGATGCAGGCCACATCCTGGCCCTTGTTATCACCATCCATGGCCATCAGCTGTAGCGTAGCCTGGGCGGCAATATCGGGGATCTGGAAAGCAATAGCCGGGACCTGGTTGGCGAACTCAGCGGGGATAGCCTGGGAGCCGCTCGCCGCAAAGCTGCCGGCGGGCACGGGGCACAGCTGCTTGACAAAGGTGCTTGCCGAGCAAGGGTTGAAGGAGTTGGAGTAGACCTGGGTGCCGTAGGCCGTCACGTTGAGAATGGCGGTAACGTTCTGCACCTTGGCGCTAGTGCCGGCAACGTCGAAGGTGACAGTCTGGTTGGCGTTGTTGTACTGGATATCAACTTTTTGGACGGTGACGGTCGTGTCGTTACCGCCGCAGTTGTTGAAGCCGGTCGTCTGGAGAATATCGGTGGCAGAGATGGTGGCTGCTTGAAAGAAGATCGAGGCGGCCAAAGCCAGCCTGCGCAGGCCGGTCGGCCTATTTCTTGCCATGTTGGATGTTGAGATATATGGTGGGATTCGATGGAATAAAACAAAGTAAACAGAGGCGCTCGTATCGTAAGAAGTCGTTTGACGTTTTCGTTAAAATATTTGCATTTGGTCGTAGAATATGTCGAGATGGTTCGAATTGTAAGAATTGGTAGATGCAAGTTGAATATGGATATTGGAATTGTTAAGATTGTCGAAGATGTGTATAAAATTGTCGAGGCCAGTCGAGAAATATTGGTCAAAGTAAACACAGGTGGTGTGTAAAAGTGGGAAACAAAGAGAATATCAAAAGGGTTGAAAGGAGTGAAAAAAAAGTCAAAAAAACGAACAAAGTCGAAATGGCCAGCAGGAATAAAGAGAAAATTCAAAGAATAGAGAAGAGAATAAAGAAGATGGAGAGGACGAAGAGAACACAATGGAGGGCCGAGGGTCAACCTGGAACGAATGGAAGGGGGAGAAAAGAAGGGAAAGACGAGATCACGCTGTGCCGTCCATCAACAAAGGCAATTGTTCAAATATATGTCTTTGTTGACTCTAGTTGAGATGAAGGGAGAGCAAAGCAAATCGTGAGATCTCGTGCTGCACGCTCCAAACAGCAGAACAAGACGAGAAAAAACGAGATGGAAACGAAAGACGAGGGACGAAGAGGACGGAGAGGAAGAAAAGAAGGACTGGATGGGATAATAGGATGGGGAAAAAGAGAAAAGACAGAGACTCCTGGTGTCCAAAGAGGGCAAAGGCCGAACAGGACGAACAGAACGAAAAGGACAGGCAAGGAGAGGTCGTCCAAGTTTAGAGTTTGGGCCGGACCAGGTGCAGCAGACAGGGGGCGTGGCCAATACCACCCTTTTTGCGATGTCGAAACGCTTCCCAGGGAGAGGATGTGTGGTGGAGAGCAATAAGAAAATACCGAAAAGTCAAGCAAGACGAAAAAGAAAGGACAAAGGGGACCATGAGGCAAACTCACCAGGAATGCAGCGGTCCACTTTGCGTCCAGCTGTCTTCGTTTCTTCCTCTTCTCTTACATCACACTCAGCCTCTTCGTTCGGTTGGGTCGTGTCTCCCGCTGCTGGGACCACTTGACCCCTGCTTACTCGAGGAGCTTTTAAGAGGCCAAAAGAGCAGCATAAGATCCACGGTCAGGAACGACAGATCAACCCTCTTCGCTGCTCATTTCTATCTGTTTTTTTTTTTCTTGCCACATTGTGCCTGATATCTGGTCGATCCGCGGCTTGGCCAGTCGTCAAAAGTGTCCATGGGACGAACAATCACAGACTGAGCAATGCCCAGCCAAAAAAAAAAAAAAAAAAATATAAAGGAAAAAAAAATCGACGATACTCCAAGAGATGCCACGACACAGCCTCTTCTCGTATATGGGACATATGATTCTC
>JANSLP010000232.1:0-53744 GCA_029298735.1 Ophiostoma sp. CBS 140.51
GAAAACAAACAAGAGCCGGCCTTGCCGTTTTGTATGCTAGCGTCAAACGTTGATTTCATTTCATTATTTTATTTGTGTGTCTCTCTCGTCTCTGATATCGTCGCTTCTCGTTCGCCCGTTCAAATCAAAGCGCTCCCATTTTGCACAGAAGGCGCCCATTGGCGGAAGGCTGCTGGACCAAAACAAGGAAAGAACACCCCAACAGCCAGGAGCCATGAGGGAAAACGGCAAGTGCCAATAATCACAACAGGCAAGCGCTACGAAGCAGCTAGCGCAAGGAAGGGAAAGAGAGCGCTGAAAGGGAAACCCGCCGAAAAGTGCCGGGCTATTATCTCGCACTGTACGCATTTTACAGGGCCTTTTCTGATTTTATGGGGCACTTATCCGCTGTAATATTTAGTGACGCTGCTACTGTCAGATACGATACTCGTATGTACTACACATTTTGTTATCCCTCTCTTTCTCTCGCTGTATTTGTTTGGCTGGGGCTAAGTCGGCTGCCCCCAGCAGGAAGGTGCACCCTTTCTCTTGCCCTCTGAACAGGCAGGAACGACAATCTCCATGGATATGTCGGCTCGCCTAGTGCCGTTTTGTTTTGTCTCGTCTCTCGTTCCTTCCTGCTCGTCGGGGCCGGCGCGCAAAACGTAGCGCCTTTGGGTTTTCTTTTCTTCCTACGAGTGTCATTTTCCTGTTTTTCCTCTTTGCTCTTGCCCTCTGGGCGTATTCCCTGGCGAGTCTGGGCTGTCTGATTCTCTTACCCGGGCGCACTTGCGCGGTGACAGGGCGTTCTTTCTCTTTCGTTTCTCCGTGCTTCCTCCGTATTGCTAGTGCCTCTATCACGGAGTCTTGACTCCCTACCCAGTACGAACTACTCTGTATGCGCTTCTGTTTTTCTTCTTTTCTACAGCCTATTTGACCTATTTACTGGGTCTTCCAGGCGACGGTTCGCCTAAACGCCGGGGCCAACTTCGCTCCTCGCTCCTTTTCGCTTCTTTACTTCCTCCGTCTCTTGTTGTTGCTCTCATACGAAAATGGCAGGAGTGACGTCGTCCGCCTGGAAGCCTCTCGAGAACGACCCCTAAAGATGCACTCTTTTGCCGTTTTCAGTGCAGCCAACACATTCTCAGTGCTGGCCTCGGCCATGCCATGTTTTTTCTATGTTCTTATGTGGACCTTTTTTATATCCAGTTTTCTGGACTGTTCCTTCGTCTCGTGCAGTCGTGTCGGGGTCTCATTTCAGGGTCCTTTATTGTCCTCGAGAAAAAAAGAGCTTCTCCTACCCAGGACATTTCCCGAAATATCGCAATACCAAAAGGCCGTGTTCCGACGGGGACAACAGGTGGCGGTCATTCTCCGTGCTCCGTTGTTGGCATAGCTCCGCCGCTTCGGTGATGAGGTGCTCGTCTTCTGGCCCTCTCTTTTGTCTCTTGTCTCTATTCCCATACTGTCCTATTTTGCCTGCCAACAGCACTGAGACCGTTGATCGTCGTCTGAAAATTCAAACGCTCTCCAGTAAAAATAAAATAAAATAAAAATAAAAGCCCACAGGACACGCGAGGCCTTTCCTAAACGGAAAAATGTAGAAAAGGCAAGCCTCACAAGTTTACAGTACGACGAGGGATTCGTAACGCTGTTGATGGAGTCCGTATCCTCTTTTTTCTCCTTCTATTCCCCCGTTTCGAGCTTTCGTGCTCCATAACTGGCTCCGTAAAAGTGCCAGGCACAATTGTCTCTCTTTCGTGGAGGCATAATACGGATGAAGAAATCAAAAAGAGGACCCATTTGAGGACCGGTGAGCCAGTCAGAGACGAGACGAAAAAGAAAGAAAGCAAAAAAGAAAAGGAAAGAAAGAAAAAAGCTCTGACCCACCACCCCTGCTGGCGAAACCACTCTGCCGCGTCTTCCGTTCCTCGAACCCACTTTCGTTTCGAGGTTCTTTGACCGTTCACGTCTTCTCTTTCTTTTCAGTATGCGCTACATATCGACATGCGAGGACATACCACTTGAAGGATCGTATGGCAGTGGGAAATGGGATCGTACACAGGCACACACAGGCAGACAGAGTGGCACTCCGGCACCCCTGCCGCGAATCAGCTGCAATGGTGTGCAAGCTTTCCGATCCATTTTACGATGCACTGTGAATCGTCTATGAATTTCAACGTACTCAGAAGTATGGGTGTCGAAAAAGAACGCAGCTCTTGCATGGGCTGCGACGTATGACAACGTTCTCGAAGCGCATGGTCCAACGGCAGTGTGATGCACGCATCCATTTTCATGATATTGGGAGTCCACCGTCCAGGCATATTTCCATGGCGATGCTTTGCGTCTTTTTGTGCTTCATTTCAGACAATTACGAACATGATTGTTTGAGATACCCTCGTAATGATTACTCTGTGATGTCCGTGGTCCCCTCTTCCCCTCTCTGTCCGCTTGTAAACGAGATTGTCTACGTCGTTCTCGGCGGCATGAGGGAATTGGCGATCATTGCAGACCCAGAAGGAGCGTGAAATCAAATATCACAAAATATTGCTTATGAAATACAACCACTTGATACGAAGCGGTAAAGCCTTGATCCGCTTGTTGCCAAGGTCTGTTTGCTCACCGACCTGACCTTGCCTCATTTCTCCTTTACTTGTGCAGTCATCAGCGGTGTCGAGAGAATGACGAAACTAGGGTTCTTGATGTCGAAGCTGTCGAGCCTCGTTGCCCCTTTCTCCTCTTTCTCCTCGTTAAGTTTTTTATCTTTCCCCGTTTCTCCCTTTTTCGTCTTGTTCGTCTTGTTCGTCCCAACTTTTTTGCCCTCGACTCAAAGTAAGGCCGAGCTTGAATGCAATGGGCCGAGTCGATTAGGAGAAGCAGGAGAAAGCAAAGCCAAAAAATTCAAGGCCGTCTCGCCGCTTTCCCGTCTGTTCGTTCACTCTTTTCTTCTGCCAAGACATATGGAAGCATTCGAAGAAGGCCGGTAGAACAATTTTTTTTTAGTTGTCAACTCTCTGCAAGTATAATGTATTATGGAGATTTTATCCCTCCAAAAGCAAAAAGAAACGGACACTGTGAACAAGCTCGACAGAATGCCTTCTTGACTTGAACGAGGTGGGAAGGCGGTCAAGATCATTAGGGGTGGCGAACAGGGAAGGCTCCTCTTTAAATTTTCTTCTCGAAATCTGCCGGTTGTAAGTTGAAGGACAGCCTCGCCGACAAAAAAATATGTTGAGAGGCTACCCCTTTTCTTTCGATTTTTGCCCTCTTTGTCCTCTGTTCGCCTACGGAGCATCTTCTTCAGTACCTTCCTCCTTTGGCCAGAATTTTATGTAGAATATCACAAGCAGAGCAGTATGATTCAAGCACAATATACCGCACTCGAGCAAATGCTACTACGTAGCCTTCTCTTTTTTGCCTTGCCTACGAACTGGTAAAAAGGGAGAGGCCGACGAACCGGCCAGCAGCCAGCACTAAATTGCCCTGTGCAGAATAGGCCCAGGTCCAAAGGAGTGTTCATTTGCCAGAAGCAAGGACAGAAGCGTGCCCGGGAACTCCCACACAAGGCGATACGTGGAATACCACTGTAGCAGGGCATTTCTCCAGAAAATAAGAAGAAACAGAAACCAGCACCAGCACAAGCGGCCGCGTGGAGGCGACATGTTACAGTGAGCGGTTTGCGGCCGTCGGTGGCACCATTGGGACACCCTTTTGGTCTTTATTGGCCGGGAACGCGCGGAGATCCAGTGTTTCCAGGCGCCTTGGGCGGTCTTTTTCTCTTGATGAAAGGGCGGTAAGAGGTGAGAATCTAGCTGGAGGCCCTGATCCAGGCCCTTCTACGAAATACTGGCGAACGGGCTGCCCTGGCGCTTCCGAGTTCCGGTGCATCTGACAGGTCTGCTCGTATCGACAAGAGAAAAAGGCATATGGAAAAATAGGGCGGTCTTGAATCCGTACTGTATCTTACACCCATTTACGGCGACCGGGAAACGCCACAGGCGCTGGAAGTGAACAGGGGAAGGAACAGAAATCAGGTTCTGGGCAGGCCTGTGGCAAACTCGCCTCGGTCTTTCCCTCACAATACAATATCGACTCTCGGCGGCGCCTCTTTCATTTGCGGCGAGACCGAGCCCGCCAATTTGTTTCAATTTTGCCATCTCCCAGAGCACTCTAGGCGCCCTTTCCCACTGTAAAAAATTTGTTCTTGACCACTCTTTCCCTACTGAATACTTGCGTACTTGTAAGTACTGAGTAGACTTTGGCTCACACTTCGAATTACCTTTTCTGGAAAGGACCAGTCACCATCACATCTGGGGAGTCCGGCAATGTCAACGAGGCAAGGGGCGACTGCCGCATGGCACGGCCAAGGGAGACAGCACAGAAGGTGTCATCATGACAAGATGTGAATAGAGAGCAGGAACAAAAAGAACACGCTCTCTTGAGCCGCCATCTTGCTCAGTGCTCGCTTCTGTAATCGAGAGAGTATGATGAAGGAATACTAATCCGCGACAGACGATCTCAGACATGTTCTAGAGTAATACATGGCTGTATGTCAGAGAACAGACGCGCCAACGAGAGAACCACATTCCATTTTGCCCTTTCTCCGCTCTTCCGACCGTCTTCGAGGGTATTTCGCTTCTCACGACAAAGCGAGAAAGGGATCTTGAAATCAAGGCCGAGTCGGCCATACTGGTTTTCATACTCGCAGACAGTCAGCGCTCGCTGGTTGTGCCTGGATGATGAGCTTGTGATGGTGCCCGCACGTAAGCTCCTTCCGTTTGCACGTATTCAAGGCACTTACACGTGGTTTAGAAATTCGGTACATTGCATCGTAGATGGCATTCTATCAAGCCCTGATTTCCCCTCGGCATGTCGCGTGGAAACGAGAAAAGAGAAAGGTGATCAGGGCACTCCCGGTGACTGTGCCGAAGTATCAGAATTTAATGAAGCAATCCACGTCAGAATGACTCTATATTGTCCTCTGCCAAATGCATCGCGAGCAAAATACTGTGTAGGCTTGTGATTATTACTTCTATGCCTTGTTGACAATCAGAGAGGGAAAGAGTGTTTGCTCGCGAAACTCCGGCTAGCTCCCAGCAACGCCCTGTGCGGCCGGCTACGTCGGATGGCCGCATTTTGACATCAGTGGACCACTGTCAGAATTGGCAAAAGACAGACGAAAGGTCACAGACAAAAGTAAAGGTCCCAAAAATTATGTGGGTACCACCAGCGAGACAAGAGAAAAGCTTTTTTTGGTCGTTCCCCCCTGTCTTTTTTTATGGGGTGCGACTTTTTCCCTCGCCCACATCGAATTGAGGCGATTTGCGGTTGCTCCTTCTCATTCACCCGGGCCATGACGTATCTCCACACCAAAAGAGGAAGTCAAGAGTCCACTTTCCGCAACAGGAGAAAGGGCGACAGTGAGGAAAGCAGCGGCCAGCAGCGGCAACAGCGACTCACAGGCCTTCCTTTTGTGCTTTTTGGCTTGCTGTTCTCTTGGCCGCGCTCCTTCCCCAGCCACCCCGATTTGTGCTCCCTTGTAAACGACCTGCTGCACATCATTCTTGCTCGATAAAATGAACCCAAAAATGGGTACGCTCCGTAAAATACTGGAGCACGGTTTTGGCAGCAATTGTCTGCAAATATTGATAATTTGTCAGTGTTAATTCGAGTGCAATTTAGGAGAGTAGAAAGCAAATGCGTTCAGCAGAACCGATCACCACCCACACTGCTCAGCTTTCTCACGGGCAAGAGAAAGAGAACTCGAAAAAGGGCTCATGCAGGTCAGCCATTGACCAACGAGAGTCTGCAGAGAGCTTCTCCTGGTTTCGATTTTCTCCATCCAAAGGGCGGCATGCGGGAGGGAATTCTGGGGCCCCCTCTTCATCCCTCCTCCAGACGCGGCTGGCCCTGGGCCCGGCCAGCAGTTGCCCGGCCTTGCCCTGGTTGCTTTCTTTTTCCTGGTGTGGAAAGGGAGCAAGTGCACACTATAACCAATCATCGTCGGCCTCTGTATTTGTTGTTCTCGTCGCTTCTTCAACCGCCTCACTTTTCCGGCATGGCCACGATGGAGAATCGGTTTATTTGTGTGTTTAATGCGGCTGACCAACCCGTGAAAAAATCGTAGAGTGATTGTTGCTTTTCCAGTTTCGAGAAATAAATATGGGTTTTCCCGTGTGTTTGTTCCTTGTGTCGATGATACTTTGTTTCCTGGTCGTTTTGTATTTGAAATTTATATAGACAAAAACGAAACTGACATATTCTCATATTCTATTCATAAAAAACCGTAAAAATACACAGCAAATACACCAAAAATATAAAGACCAAAAACAAGTAGTTTATTTTGCTCCCGGCCGTTTTCATTTATTACCCCAGCCTCACAACGTTCAATATATCGTGTGTAGCCATGGCCATTATACGATATCGAACACATCCAGACGACTTGTACTTACGATAGCCACCACAGCCCACATACGCCTTCCTACCCCAAAAAGGATATTGGCCTCATGACTTACACCCAGGGAAGGAGCGAGAGGGGAAAGAAGGCTGGACGACAAGAGCCAAAGCGTTGACCGACACCCGGTGAGCCGTTTTTGGGTTTCGTCCTCTTGTCGATAAAGCGGTGAGGGATGTACTCGGCAATCGTGGAAGAAGGATGGTGGCGTCTGTCTCGGCTGGCTGACCTCACCCGACCACAGTGCCATATCCTACAAGCACAACGTATCATAGCATCTCACAATGACTACTGCACACCACGAAGGTGAGGCAGTTCTTGAGCAAGCCCCAAAGCTAACGAGCATCCAGGGCCGTCGTCGTAAGCCGGAATAGGAAAGCAGGGAGGCTGGGCGGCCAGAAAATGGCTCGCGGCAATGGGCGACCCTGGGATGACAGGGCTAGGCCAGGCGAGGCCAGGCTCTGGGCCTACTGTACTGTAGCAACAGGCAGGAAGGACTGCCATTTTGTTCTCTTCCCAGTAAGATACTTTAGTGGGCGAGTGTCGCATGCAGCCCAGCCGCCAATCGATTAGACCTCGAAGACTCCGGGATGCGTGGTCGTCCGCGGAGTTTTAGGAACGACCTGGAGAAGCACGAGAATAAATCGCAAAAATAAACAGGAAAACACCCAAGCCTTGCAAAGTGACAGGAGGAAAAAGCGGCACTGAGGGCGGTCAGATATAGCTCAAACGCTCTTGATTCGGCGCGCTGTCACACGGGTAGCTGCAGGGTGCGGCGGCCCTCAAAGGTTCACTACTGCAAGTTTAGTTTTCGCCGTTGCTCCTAGCCACTTAACTGGAGACGACAGACCATCCGTCTGCGCGATATGCCAGAAATTCGAACCCTGCAACGCGGGCAGGCAAGAAGGCAAGACGGCTGCTATGTAAATATTTAGTTGACACACAAGAGATGCCAGCGTCTTTTTGCTTTTTTCGCAGCCGCTCCGAGAACGTCTGTTTTACAGAGTTACAGTGCGGGCTGTCGATATCGATGCACGGTCCTCCACGGCGCGCCTTTTTCTCCCAGCCTTTCCACCTGGCGTCTGGTCAATTGACCGACAATCAAGTCTCGACTGGCCAAGAGCCTCCAAGAATTGGTAGTTTGCGTATCGCACTTTATCGCCCTTACGATGTGAGCAGATGGTCCTCTTGGCAGGTCTTGGAGAATGTGCCAACTTGTGAGAAGGAAGCAAAACGAGCGCCCCAAGAGTGCCTCTCTCTCAAGAACACACGGGCGAGGCGAGAGTCCATCAAAAACATCAAAGAGAAAATGGGAAACAAACGAATAAGAAAGGACCAGCAAGGACGAGGACCAGGCCACGCCAAATCCTGATGGAGAGTCGCAGCCAGGGTGGGCCAGTCAAAGTCCGTTATCCGTGCATGCATGGGAAGATGGGAGTGGAGACCGTGATCAGTGGATTGGCGCCGTGGATTGGTGGCTTGTGAAGGGGAGAGGAAAGGCAGAAGAGACAGAAGAACTTAGAAAACAGTCGAGACAGTGCGAAAAGAGCGAAAGAAAAGAAGCCAAATTCGAGGAAAGTGGAGGGGGCGTGAAAAAAGAATGCGCGCGCCCGGCCGTCTCAACGTGGAGGAGGGTGGGAATAACCACGGAACAGTTCGAGAAAGCAAAGAGCGAAAGAGAACAAAAAGAAAGCAGAAGAAAGCAAAGAAAGCGATCCCTGCCGGGATTCGAAGCTTGGCTCGGCGAATCATAGAGCTCGATTGACAGGATTTTCGGATTTTGTTGTGTCGTTCCTGGTTGTCTTGCTTTTCTTGGGCGCTGTGGGAGGTGTTTCCTGTCTCTCGTCGCTCTTGCCGTTTCTACCTCTTCTCTTGAGAGAAGTCGTGGCTTCCGCTTGCTTCTGGGGCGGACAGGGACCCCATTCACCTTTCCCTTTTCTCGAGGATTATTTCCATCATACGGTGCATGCACAATTGCTTCTCGCTTCCTCGCCTGTCGCCTGCGAACGCGCTCGCCTATAAGACATCTTACGATAAACAGAGTGAGGATCTCCAAAGGGCCAAGTCTCGCCATCGCATTGCACGGAGACGAGGCCGAAGACAAGATCATCGCGACACGGAAGATAAACAGGGAAAGTACGACGGACAAGAGTGTGAGCGGAAGCCGACGAAGAGAGAAAAAGCCTGCAATACGGCCAAAAATATGAAAACAGAAATGAGCAGCAGCACGGCAGCGCCGAAAGTCCCGATTTTACTGCCAATGATTTCTGCCAATGATTAGTCGGTTATCTTGCTGGCTGCTTGTCATGTGTGTGTATTTTCCAGGAGCGTATGTGCTGTGCTGTCTTCCTGCACCTGCCCACGTAATGTCCAAGACGCAATTGGCTGTCTCAGGCCAAATACGAGGCAACCACTACGACATTCACGTCCCTGGGTGCGCTGGAAAGTGCAACCGACAGCGATATCAGGCCGGAACAGGAAAGCAGTGTCCAGGCACGACAGCACTGGTGCATCGGGCTTGCCCTTCCAGGTCCGACGCTCGCTTTAGGCGGTCGGGGCGGTGCCGAACCAACAATAGCAGGTCTGCACAGCTGCAACAACTCTATCGCCTTTTTCACTATCATCAATTAGCATCACCTGCTATCTGTGGCTGCGACAGATACATGCACCCAGTGTGTCGTCATAGGGACGTGAGCATGTATCTCTGGCACACTCTTTTCCTGTTAGGGTGCTCCAGGGCGGTTTTCGATTTCCAATAAGGGCCTGGGCAAGATGGCACGGCGTCGCTGTTCTCTTTTGGCAAGAGGCAGGCCCAGAACGTGCGATAGAGGAAGCCAGTGGCTTGAGTGGCAGGCGCGACAGGGACGGTGACCGAAGCCGATAGCAGAAGGACAAGGGCCCCATTTAAATCGAAACAAAACAAATAACGACAAAAAATCCCATAATGAATCTCAAAAATCCCGCAGAAGGAAGAGCCTGCAACAGTGAGAGAGAGAGAGAGAGAGAGAGGGAGAGAGAGGAGTCTGAGAGGGAGACAGAGAGAGAGCGAGCACTAGCAGCGCAAACTGGGTCGGTACGTGGGTGGACCTGCACTACTAAGTACCTGACGGATGCGAGATGAGGCCGTCTGGGGGAGAAAGTAGGTGGGGCAGGTACACGGGGACTAGTTGAGATTAATGTAACTTGCGCCGGCGAGCCAGCCATTTTGTTGTGTTCTTGCTGGGTGCACTACTCAAGGGACAAAGATCCAGCGCGACAGTGCGAATGCAACGCTATCCGTACGGCCCTCGAGCTTGGGCCCCATCCTTTCTTGTGTTAATCCCGGTGCAGCACGATTGGCGACGCTCACTGCCTGTTTTTGACCCATTTGCCGCGGTGCATGCACTGTGGGCTACTCATATTAAAAATGAAAACGGCGCAAAAGAAGAAAAAACAAAACAAAAACAAAAGCGACCGAAGACAGAAAAGACCACGAATGGGCCCCCCGTCGCAGGGCCCTTTTCTTTTCAACAGTGGGCGCGCACTCCGTACAGTATGCGCCTCGGCCAGTACGGTGCTGAAAGTAGCTAATGCACAGGAACAGCACGCTCGTTCTTTCCTTGTTATGTTGCTTTCATTTTCAATTCTGGGGGCGCTCCTTCTTCGCATCGCAGCATCGCAAATCGCGCGCTGTTCGCTGGCCAGGCCCGTTGCAGCAGGGGCACCGTAATACCGCTGTCGTGCAGGCGACCGGCACAGGCGGCCAGCCAGCCAGTGCCCTGTCTGCCCCGTATCGCAAGCATCGTAAAGTCACGGCGATAGACTCAGAGACTCAGAGAGAGATCCATCAGGATGGATGCGCTTGTTGGCGATTCAGCGCGGCGCGCGGAAGCAGCCAAAAAAGGCTCTTCTACAACTCCACTCCTGCCGGCCGCTCTGCCCTGGACGGCGGAGGTCGTACTGAGAGTTGCACCGGTCTTGATAATGCGGCGTATGAGTGCAATGCAAAGAGAGCAATGTAAGATGCCCCATACTTACGATACAAGCCGCAAATATACGCAGTATGTCTCGATATGACGCGGTTGCACCTGCCATTTCTCCATTCTCGCGAGGCTCCTGTTCCTGCCCTGCCGATGTTCCTGTTCTCGCCGTGGCCGTCTTGACGTCGTCCCTCGCACACACGCCTCTTCCCTTTTCAGACATCTTCACACCCTTCCTGCCTCTGTGTCGGATGTCTCGCTTGCTCGCTGTTCCCATCGCTTCTAATCTTGCTCCGTTTCAATCTCGGAGAGGCGAAAGAACCAATGCTTTGTCCTCGAAACCGCTTCCGCAATTCAGTCCAGGGACCATCACCTGTTTTTTCACACTTGGTCTTTTTTCTGCTTTTGGCGACTAATACAGGGCACTTCAAGCAAGAAAGAACAAACAAGCTGGTGGACACCGACGCCCGTCGAGAAGCTAAGGCTAGTTAGTGTTTTGCCATTTTGTCGCCGCCGCCGCCGCCGTCGCGCCGAAGCAGGTAGTGGGAACAATGGAAGGGTACGGCGAACAGAGAGCGTAGTCGCGCGATATTGAAAGTATATCGCCCTTTCTGCCCTTGCTGCTAAACAAGTGCCGCTTTAGGGCCTTCCCGCAACAATGCGTGGTAGACAGAAAGAACGAGACGAATTGTGCGAGGAAGGAGGCAACGGAGCCTGTTGGTTGGAAAGGTTGCGCGTGGGTTGCGCCTGCCGCGAGTAGCTTGTTCTTTTTCCCGTTTCTTTGAGCCGTGACGATCTTCAAATGTGTTGTGATGAGTGAGCCAGCCTGGCTGGCGGGACTTGCCTGCACATGGCCCAATGCCAATCGCTCCTTTCGCAGCAAAGCCTCCCACCTTCCCGCTAGATCGCTCATCTGCTCAGTCACAGCACAATATTGCCTGCGAGAGTTTTCCCACTTTGTCTACGTGCTGTGTCTGTTGTTTTGCTCCAGGAAAGAGGAGACGCTCTTAGTAGGCTCGTAGAGCGTAGAATGTAGAGAATGCCACAAGAAGAGCCAAAACAAACGCAAAATGCCAGACAATCATTGTCCAAGTGCTTTCCTTTTTCTTCTCGCCATTCCCTCTTCTTTTTGAATTATCTCTTCTCCTTCTTTTCTCTTTCTTTTCTTTCTTCAACAACTGCGAAAGATATCGACTCGACTTCGACTAATTCGGTGTTCGTGAGGTGCGACGTTTCCCTCTCCCCCCTACGGTTTTCTTCTTTCTTTTGTTTTACCCCCCTTCTTCAATACTTGCTTTCGTTTTCCCTCGGTTTCCTCTTTAATACCAATACCCTCCGACCCCCCGTTTTCCCCGGTTCGAAAAAACGCGATTTCAAACGATATAAGCTTTTACTGGTAGGTGGATATTCTTTGGTGGTTATTTGGGTATTCCTGGACGCAGGACGACCTACGGCAGGGAAGCAAGCGGAGAGGACCTCTCTCGAACGAGGTACGGAGCAGGGCCGCGCCTTCCCTGCAGGAGCAGAAGCAGCAGAAGCATCCACATTGCCTTGCCTCACGCCTTCCCACACAGGCTACAAGTGCGCCGGTTTGCATCATCAATCTTTCCTCATGATCTCCTCAGCACCTTCTGAGTACGTACTCAGTGTCTGGGTGAGGCTTTGCTCAGCGGCAGTCAGGTGGCCGCAATAGCACCAACGGACAAAACCCTACGATGCAGTCATAGGTCACACAAAAACATCACAGACAACAGTGACGTTTTGAGGAAACAACACCGCTCGCGAACGCACACAGAAGACACTGAAGACACAGAACATCCAAACCACCTAAAACACATAAACACAGCATCAACAAGCACCCATTCCTCCACTCTCCGGCGCTCCCAGCGCTGTTTCCCACATATCGGCACGTCCCAATTTCGCCCGTATCCACTGGTGCTTATTAGCTCATCAAAACACACCTCCATTCTTTGCCTCTTTCCTTTTTTGCAGCGGTCCTCTTATCCCAGCTCCAGTGGGCTCCACTTCCTGTATCTTACACTTCATCGTTTTTTACCCCCGCGTTCTTCCGGCGCCAGTGCAGCCAGGCCAGGCCAGGCGCGAAAAAAAAAAAAAAAATAGAGCCCCAAAAAGAAAGAGCGACCGAGAGAAAAAAAAAAAAAAACAGGCCAACGCCAACACCCCCAAAAAACACTCACGCCCACTGGCCGCGCACTGTCCCTGGCACCGTGTGCCTCACCCACCCCCCGTCCATCGTTCCTCCCCTGTATCCATGTCCCAAGGCCCATGGCCCATGTTCCCACCCTGCTCACCTTTCGCCATCCCGACATTTCGCCTTTCGCCTTTTCCCTCTTCCTCGTTTCCTTTTCTCTATCAATGAGCTAGCAGTGCTAGGTTTTCCTCTCACCCCCCACACAGTAGCACTACGACTCGGAGCGCGAGCACAGAAATAACGCGCGCCGCGGTCTTTTCTGCTCTCAGCTTTATTCTCTAGCCTTATTATATATGCTTTACCCGGGTTTTTATTCCTCGACCTCTCCTCTTCTTCTCTTCTCTTCTTCTTCCCTTCTCTTCTTTTTTCTTTCCTTTCTCACCCATCCTCCCATCTCTATTGCGTTCTCCCATCTCTCGCGCAAAAGCTTCATCCCGCTTCTGGGATTCTCTCCCCTTCCCCCTTTTCTCTTTTCTTTAGCCGTGGCTTGTCCTTGAGCTGCAAGACGGACGCGTCGTATCTTCGAAGCTTCCAGTTTTCTCACAATATCTCTATCACCGAATAGACAGCTCAACACCACACCTTTTCTCTCCCACAACCCACCATCAATAATGGCGGAGTCAACATCTGCGGCGCCCGCGCTGCACACCGACATCCCCGCCGGCAACTTCGACGAGAAGGCCGGTGCCAGCGCCCCCGCTGCTGCTGCCCCTCCCGTCAAGCCCAAGGTCGAGGAGGACGAGGAAGATGAGGACATCGATGCCCTGATTGAGGACCTCGAGTCCCACGACGGCCACGGCGCCGACGACGATGACGATGAGGAGGAATCGAACGTCCACGGTGGTCGTGTCATTCCCGAGGACATGCTCCAGACCGACACCCGCATTGGTCTGACCGAGCAGGAGGTTGTTGCTCGCCGTCGCAAGTAAGTTGATTATTGTGATATTAATATTATGTTTGGCATCTATGAGTGCACTGTCAGATGCAGCGCAGCTTAGCATAGGCAATCACCAACAGCCATCGTGCAGAGAACCACGACTAACAAATTACCAACAGGTACGGTCTGAACCAGATGAAGGAGGAGAAGGAGAACCTGATTCTCAAGTTCTTCGGTTACTTCGTTGGTCCTATCCAGTTCGTCATGGAGGTAAGCACTATCATCGCCAACACTTCTTTTCTGTGTTTTCTGCCATCATTTCCATCACTTTTACGCTATGTTTTTGTTTTGTCGATTTCTGCACGGTCGCACTTTTTTGGGCGATCTCCCAAAATCGCGCACTACAAAAACGGGTTTTAGCTACTCCGATTGGGGCAGCTGCATGCGTTTGCATGTTGTTGCAACCAGTGGGATTGCGCCAATTCCTGTTTTGCCCCCGCCTGGCTTGGAGCTCCCATGTCCCAACGTCCCGTGTCAGAAAGCTTGCTTTCTCCACTTGCTTTCCGAACGCAAGGGATGGCTGGGCAAAACATTGTTTCGTCGATCCAAAGCCAGCAAAACATATCATCATCTCATCGCGTCTCATCACATTGCCATCAAACAATATGCTAACAATTTCCTTCACAGGCTGCCGCTGTCCTGGCTGCCGGTCTTGAGGACTGGGTCGATTTCGGTGTCATTATTGCTCTGCTGCTGCTGAACGCTGCTGTCGGTTTCGTTCAGGAGTTCCAGGCCGGTTCCATTGTCGATGAGCTCAAGAAGACCCTGGCCCTGAAGGCTGTCGTCCTCCGTGACGGTACCCTGAAGGAGATTGAGGCCCCCGAGGTCGTTCCCGGTGACATTCTCCAGGTTGAGGAGGGTACCATCATTCCCGCCGACGGTCGCATCGTTACCGAGGATGCCTTCCTGCAGGTTGATCAGTCCGCCATCACCGGTGAGTCGCTCGCTGTCGACAAGCACAAGAGCGACCAGTGCTACGCTTCCTCCGCCGTCAAGCGTGGTGAGGCCTTCGTCGTTGTTACCGCCACTGGTGACAACACCTTCGTTGGTCGCGCTGCTGCTCTCGTTAACGCTGCCTCTGCCGGTACCGGTCACTTCACTGAGGTGCTTAACGGCATTGGTACTGTTCTGCTCGTCCTGGTCATCTTCACCAACCTGATTGTCTGGGTCTCTTCGTTCTACCGCTCCAACCCCATTGTCCTGATCCTCGAGTACACCCTGGCCATCACCATCATTGGTGTCCCCGTCGGTCTGCCCGCTGTCGTCACCACCACCATGGCTGTCGGTGCCGCCTACCTTGCTCGCAAGAAGGCCATCGTCCAGAAGCTGTCCGCCATTGAGTCCCTGGCTGGTGTCGAGATTCTCTGCTCTGACAAGACCGGTACCCTGACCAAGAACAAGCTGTCTCTGTCTGAGCCTTACACCGTCGCCGGTGTTGAGCCTGAGGACCTGATGCTTACTGCCTGTCTGGCTGCCTCGCGCAAGAAGAAGGGTATCGATGCCATCGACAAGGCTTTCCTGAAGTCGCTGAAGTACTACCCCCGCGCCAAGTCCGTTCTGTCCAAGTACAAGGTCATCAACTTCTTCCCCTTCGACCCCGTCAGCAAGAAGGTTACCGCTATTGTCGAGTCTCCCCAGGGTGAGCGCATTACTTGTGTGAAGGGTGCCCCTCTCTTCGTCCTGAAGACTGTCGAGGAGGACCACCCTATCCCTGAGGAGGTCGACCAGGCCTACAAGAACAAGGTCGCTGAGTTCGCTACCCGTGGTTTCCGTTCGCTCGGTGTTGCCCGCAAGCGTGGTGAGGGTGCCTGGGAGATCCTCGGTATCATGCCCTGCTCTGACCCCCCTCGTCACGATACTGCCCGCACCATTAACGAGGCCAAGTCCCTGGGTCTGTCCATCAAGATGCTTACTGGTGATGCCGTCGGCATTGCCCGCGAGACTTCCCGCCAGCTGGGTCTTGGTACCAACGTCTACAACGCCGAGCGCCTGGGTCTGGGCGGTGGAGGTGACATGCCCGGCTCTGAGGTTTACGATTTCGTTGAGGCTGCCGATGGTTTCGCTGAGGTCTTCCCCCAGCACAAGTACAACGTCGTCGAGATCCTGCAGCAGCGTGGCTACCTCGTTGCCATGACTGGTGACGGTGTCAACGACGCTCCGTCGCTGAAGAAGGCTGATACCGGTATTGCTGTCGAGGGTGCCTCCGATGCTGCCCGCTCCGCTGCCGACATTGTTTTCCTTGCCCCTGGTCTCGGTGCCATTATCGATGCCCTCAAGACCTCTCGCCAGATTTTCCACCGCATGTACGCTTACGTCGTCTACCGTATCGCCCTGTCTATCCATCTCGAGATCTACCTTGGTCTGTGGATTGCCATCCTCAACCGTTCGCTGAACATTGAGCTGGTCGTCTTCATTGCCATTTTCGCTGATGTTGCCACCCTGGCCATTGCTTACGATAACGCTCCCTTCTCCAAGACCCCTGTCAAGTGGAACCTGCCCAAGCTCTGGGGTATGTCCGTCCTGCTCGGTGTTGTTCTGGCTATCGGTACCTGGATCACTGTCACCACCATGTACGCACACAGCCCCAACGGTGGTATTGTCCAGAACTTCGGTAACATGGACGAGGTCGTTTTCCTCGAGGTCTCCCTGACTGAGAACTGGCTGATCTTCATCACCCGTGCCAACGGTCCCTTCTGGTCGTCGATTCCCTCGTGGCAGCTGACTGGTGCCATCCTGGTCGTTGACCTGCTGGCCACCTTCTTCACCCTGTTCGGTTTCTTCCAGCACGGCCAGCAGACCTCCATTGTCGCCGTTGTCCGTATCTGGATCTTCTCCTTCGGTGTCTTCTGCATCATGGGCGGTGTCTACTACCTGCTCCAGGACAGCGTTGGCTTCGACAACCTGATGCACGGCAAGAGCCCCAAGGGCAATCAGAAGCAGCGCTCGCTCGAGGACTTCGGTATGTATTCTCTTCCTTGCTCTCTTTGCCACATTCAAGCTCCTTTACTAACTCTACCCAGTTGTGTCTCTGCAGCGTGTGTCTACCCAACACGAGAAGTCGCAGTAAATTGCTGCTGCTCTAGTGCTGGCCTAAACAACCAACACCCTGACAACCTCCGCACCCCTTCTTTTTTGTGCAGAGGTTTTGGAGCTTTCCTTGCGAGGATACTTCATACTTCTTTTGTGTGTCATGACACTAACCCCTTCGATGGGGGACAGCACTTGCGCGAGGCTGGTCTTCATTACAACTCCTTTCCTCGTCCCTTACAGTGGGAGAATATAAATAGAGAGGATCGGATAGCAAGGCAGAGCCCCCTACGCAGGTTGCTTTTCCCTCTTTCGCTGAGAGCCAGTCTCTAAACACGTCAAAACGTTTTTCTTTTCTTTGTGTTATACATTTTCTGATCTGAAGAGGGAAGAGATGAGGCCCATACCCCCTGACGAGACTCTTTTAGACGGGACTAATTAATAAAATCGTAAAATTGGATAAATACCGTTTTGTGATGGTGACATTTTCTGTTACGTTGTGTCGATGTAGTGATCATGATTCTTTGTATGTGTGGGAAGCCGTACTATAAACGCACTGTAGTGTACTGTAATGGTTGCTGTTTCAGTGCATGCTTTAGGGCACTTGAAATTATCACGTGATGATACTTGCTGTGGCAGAAGCTAAAAATTTCGCTTTTGAGGACACTGGTGACAAAGCCCATGTTAGTCGCTCTTTCCTCTTATGCTAGATGGTGCTTTCTTCGAGTGATTCGAAGTCACCAAACTCCTTGAGCCCAGGACGGTTTTCTTTTGCCATACCTATTTTATATTTTACATTTTGTGCCCTTGAACATCTTTTTTTCGTTTTAGACGAACAACCTGGCCCGCCGACTTCTCACAGCTACCTTTTTCGATATGGCCTGAAACGTCATTTTATGAGAAAGTCGACAGGGCGCTGTTGTACACACCAAGAGCACGATGCCGGCTCCTTTCGTCTTTCCGGGCCACTATTGGGGTGAGTTTACTTCTCCTCGAATGGTGATGGCCAAGATCTTCTTCTCCTGGCAGATGAAGAACGAGATAACTGACATATTACGATATAGACGAAGCCAAGGGGAAGTTCTTTAAAATCGAGGCTACTACTACAGCACCCGAAGGTGCAGCATGGTCGCAGGACCATGTAGCTTTCCAGCAGAGTCAGCAGAGAAATGCTGAGGAACACCGGCGCCGACAGGAACGCAGTGAGGAGGTATGGTCTAGTCATGGACGCTCTGCTAAACGCCGCAACCGGCGTGGCCGTCACCGTCCAGACGGACAGCCTGTTGATGCCATATACAGCTTCCTTGCACAGCACCCAACTGGCATCGACGACGACGCTGCCTATGTCGTCAAATCCAAACGCTTTCTCACCCGGTATCCGATTCTTGCCCACGAAATGGCCTCCGCCGGTCTTCCAGGCAGTGCTACGGTCGGCGTTGGCCGCATCCCTGGCCTGCCTCATGCTGCCATTGCGGCGTCCACCTATGGTTGCGAACTGGAGTTCAAGGGTGCTGTCCCCGTTATCGACGAGGATTTTACCATGATGCTTGACAGCCAGATGTTTAATCCGAATAGGCGGGACCAGTGGGCTGCCATGGGTACAGTCCCTGGGCGGAGAATGGCCAGACCATTTACCATAGGCCGTGGCAGGCCTTCCATTCTGTCCCACACCAAAATCACGGCCATGTATGTGCACGGCGAAGAGCAGCCTCCGGGAATGGGCATCATCTATACAAGTATGTCATCCCGCACCTGTACTTTGCGTCTGCATGTTTAACAAAGGGGAGCGGGCTTCGCAGCTAACAACATGACAAATTCTGCCATTTAGACTATAGCATGGGCGTGCTCGATACGATCAAGGGGCAATATGCCATGGTGGACGAAGATGAATAGTATGTATCATGCCCTCTCTTTAAACTAACCGCCGCCGAGCTTACGTCTTCTTTTCGTGTTTTTTTTAACTAACGAAACGCTTCACCACAGCGTTGTGGGCACCTGGCCAACTCGACCTCCTTTTGGAAGATATACCATGCATGAACGCACCTGCCCTGAAGATCTCAAGGCGCAAGGTGTATCTGCGATTTGTTTTCACGAGGCCTCTCAGAATCTGATTGTTGCCTCGAAACACCCAACTTCCAACGACAGAGAGATCCCTGTTCTGCAGTTTTTCAAACCGGATATCAGAGACGCAACCTCGTTTGCAGACGACGTCACCTGGCAACTGGGCCCAGACACTTTTCCATGTAAGTCGCAGCAGAGACCAAATGTGCTCTTCATCTACCATGTGTAAAATCCTTCTAACAAAGTCCTTTCTTCCTTTTAACTAGGTGGCCAAGTACCAACGCGTTCAGTGCCGTCAGGAACCAACAAGCCGATTTTCAAAATCTTTGGCACGCGCTCTGTCGACTCCGTGTATGCTTGTGCCCCGGCCCCACGAGGCTACGATGCACTGTGCCTTGTTGGGACCGACGATGGATTGCGCGCTATAGACCTCGAAACCGTAACACGCCTTACCGACGTCAACGTCCGCTATTTTCAGCCTCCTTCTGAATCTGCGTATGAGGCCAGTGATTCGCTGGAGGACGACAGACTACGCAGTATTGCGCCAGGTGGGCTTTTTATGCAACGTCAAAAGCGCCTAGGTTTACTTCCATCTGTGGACCGCAACCAAAAAACCCGTTCGAACAAACAAAATCTGGTCACGACCGTTGATTTTGTGAACAACCACCCACGGCTCGCCGTAGCCGGAGGCCGAAACCCAGTCCCGTGGTTCGTGGACCTACGGGATCGGTCCTGGCACCCTTTTGGCGCGAACACAAACGCAATCGGATATGACCGTAATGCCGTTACACACGTTCGCTCTGTTGGAGAATACCACGTGGTTTCTGCAGGTTTGTTGGACTCCATGGTCATGTACGACTTGCGGTATCTCAAGGCGCCAAGAGCCATCGGTGCCGGTAGTCTTTTTGGGAAGCCCTCTGGGGATGTTCGTTCCCAGAAAACCCTGGCAGCCGAGCCCTTGTTTCGGTTCACAGGCTACTACAATAGTGACCGACTTATGGGCCTTGGATTCGACGTGGACCCGTCTCTGGGCATTGTTGCTGCCGCTGAACAGCACAAAGTAACGCCGTCAAAGTTCGGAGGTGGGATGGCCCTGTTTTCTCTGCAGACGGGCGAACGTCTGCATACGCCAGGCCTTTGGCGTGTGCACCACACAGGGGAAAGGATCAGGCGCCATTACACGCCTACCGCGGAAACGCTGCAGTCCAGCTACGGACGCTTCGGTGGGCAGGAGCCAGGACCCCGTATCCTTGATCCTCAAGTCGACCAGTCGGCTCCCTTTACAATTGTAGAGGACAGAAACAGCAAAGACGTCGACAAAGGCGCATGGGGCGATTACCGTTGGCAAGAGCGGCCGGAGATTGCGGCGTTGAGTTTCAGCACTCTTCCTAACGAAGCAACCAGCCTTTTTGTTGCCGTGAAGGCCCGCGTCCATAAATATTCGATCCGCCGTAACCGTGAAGATGTCTTTTACGGCGAGGACGAGGGGGATGAGAGAGAGCGTTGAGGGAATGACAAGGGAATGGCGGTTATTGACAGACGAAAAGCCGAGCTTCTTCTGTTCGTGGTGGCGTTGTCTTATTATTGGTTTTTAGGGTGGTTAATAATACGTTCACTGTGTTATAGTTGACCAGTTTATATACCCTAGATAGCATACGTTTGATTTGCGTGGGCGTTCCGAGCTGGCGTTTTCGAGTTGTTGGTCTTGGTAATATGGTGTATTTAAAATGCATCTTGAAGATAGATAGTATCATTTATCGTTAGACGGGCTCCCTTTGGCTTATTGACGTATGCATTACATTCTGCGTAAAACTACGGGGCCGTTCGACATAGACATAGTTGTATGTAGAGCTACCGTATGAAATGCACGGATGGCACATGAAATCAAACACTTGTAACGGGAGATTCAAACCGAGTCTATACACTGTTAAAAAGAATACTTTTTCTATATATCATATCACCTTGTCCCTAGCCCTCCATTATTACCATCGGGTTTCCCATTTGAAGCTGGAGGTGCTTTTGAACGTATAAAAACAAAAAAAAAGTCCGTGATATGTTTTTCTTTTTTCTTTTCCTATTTCCTTTCTTTGGGGATGCCTCGAGGCATTTCGGCCGCGAGACACAAGGCCCCTTATTCCCCCTTGCAAGCTGGCGGTATAAAACAAAAAATAATGGCACAAATGCTCAATGGTCGCTGACGCGCGCGGATTCAATGGTGGCGTGTTGGTGTTGTAGTTGTAGTTGTAGTTGTGATAAGGGGTGATTTGTTTACACACCCCATTCGTCTTCTCACTCTCTTTTGAACGGGTCTCCACTCGTTCGCCTGGGGGTATCATGCATGCTCTCGCTTCTTCTCTCTTCTTTATTCTCCCTCGTTTGATTCTTCAGCTCCTAGTCCATTGCGTTTCCGCATTGGCGATGGTTGGTAAACGGCGACGATTGAAAAAAAAGGATGGAGATTGACGAATGGATGGTGACAGGTGATGATTTCAGGCGTTCGGGGTAGAATGCGCGTGCGCGAAGAGGTATGGTATTCTTTTTGGTGGGGACGAGATTAGTGCTTCGCGGTGACCTTCTCACCGGTCAGCTTTTCAACATAGGTCTTTGCCATGTCACCCATGGCTACCATGCAGATGGTCTGCCAGATACCGAGACCGATACGCGGGGCGAGACCACGGTACAGACCGCGGATGCCGTTGGTGTCGTAGATGTACTTGAAGGTGTTGCCGACAGTCATCTTCTTGGGCCGGTTGGGGTCGTCCTTCTTGGACTGCATCTCGACACGGATGACCTCAATGGGCTGGTTCCATGCGGACAGACCACCACCCAGAGAACTGGCCAGGATCTTCTCCCAGGCGGCCAGCTTCTCAGTCTCAGACTTGCCGCTGGCGTTGCGGATACCCTGCTCAGCCAGACGTGACAGACCGAAGCGCGAACCCCAGTTGGTCATCTGGCGAATGGCGACGGCGTTGACACCACGGTTGATACCGCGGATACCCTCACGGCGGTAGATGTCCATGAAGGTGGCCCAGGTGCCCTGGGCAGCCTGGCCGGCGGCGGCGGCCTTGTGCTTGGTGATCTCGACCGTCTTCATGCACGTGCAGAAACCCATGGTGGCATAGGCCTGCGCGACACCACCGGCGACACCACCGGCAATACCGCCGACAAACTCGGAGCCGCCAGCGGCGCGGGCGTAGTATTCGGCCTCGGAGGCGACGAACAGGAGGACGGCACCCTTTGTGGAAGCCTCAATCCAGGCCCAGGGGATCAGACCTTGGTAGACTGTGGGTGGTGAGAAAAAAAGTGTCAGCGCTGATATTGACATGTGACACAAGCCCACGCGCCAGCAGAGCGCGTGAGCGTTGGAAAGGGAGTAGACGGCAACAAAAGACGACAAAACTAAGAAAAAAAATGAAGCAAAAGGGAATATACATACAGCCAAGGACACCACCGCGGCTCCAGATGCGGCGGATGGCAGAGGCGAAGCTGTCACCACGGTGGGCGGCCATGGTGGTCTTTGTGACCTCGAGCGGCTGGCCCAGGGTGGTGACCTCGAACAGGTTGAGGCCGGCGCCGAGAAGCAAGTTGGAGAACTTGATAGGCTTCTTCTCGAGCTTCTGCGGGGCCGCAGGAGCGGCAGGAACGGGTAGGGACGTCATGGTGAATGTGTTGAGGTGTGAAGGTGAAGAGGGTAAAAAATGTCAAGAAAGTTGCTTCGAACGATCGTGATGTTCGAGACAAAGACAGGCCTGACCAAGGCAAAGAGGGCGCTTCTTCGCTAATGAGGGGGACAAGAAAGTAAAGTTTGGGGTAGCGGAGACGCTGCTGTACTGCTGGTTCCGGTAGCGGGTCGGACTATCCTACGGCCGAGGATAAGTGGCCAGGGACGAAAAAACTAGGCGAGGAACGCGGAGGAAAGCGCTGGAGAGAGGTCGAGGCTGCTGGAGCTTGAGGGGTTTTTGGGGCGAATCTGGGCGTTCGCTCGTTCGTAGGGGGGTTGGCAGGTCTGATATCACTCGGGATTTTGTGGGGGAAGAGGGAAGATAAGCCGAGGAAGAAAGTGAGCTGTGGTGCTGGGGCAGCGTGCATTGTTAGCGGCGTGGGTGGACAACAATAGAGCAGAATAAAGTCACAGAGAGTGGCAGAAAAGGGCCTGGCCAGATGATCCAATGTGATGCTAAGGCGTGGCAACAGAAGGGCCGCAGGCGAGATCATTGGCACGTGTTACCGAACCTCGCTCACTTTGCTCACTTTTTCGCCCGCCATCGCTCCGTCACTGGACCCTTGAGTGATCCCTCTGACGGCCAGGAACATCCCGCGGCTCCCAAGGGCAAAAGCCAGGGCGGCCATCGAGGCGATCTTAATCCCGTGGCAAAGACCCATTGGGGCCATTTTGCCATCTCAAAGGAAAGGGGAATGGTGACAAAGGCAGAATGGGGAAAGGAAGCTCGCAGGCTCGCAAGCCACTGGGCACACAAATTTCGTAAGGACGCATTATCAGAGCCTTGAGACTTGGTGGCGCTCCAGACACAGATGATCCTCCTGGGCCGAGAAGGCTGAAGGCTGGACACTTCCGAGAATATGGAGATGCGGAGTATATCTCTAGCGGAGGGAGCTGTTGCGACGCGGACAAATCCGCAACGACAGCGGCCCCCTCGCTATGCTGGAGAAGATACCAACAAGACAACCTCGGCCGTAGTGGGTATGGCAGGGCAGGGCAATGAATGAATGGGAGGAGAGGTCGTCTGGAAGTCCGGGAGACTGGAAGACTGGTTGGACAAGAGGCCCCAAAAAGAGCGTCGCACTTACAGGTTTGGAGTAGCTAAGACGATGCTAGGCAGCTTGGTGCTGTGTCGTTCAAAGGGGCAATATATGTCCGTTTCGGAAGAAGCAGATTGTGCAGGATGTAGGTCGCGGATAGGTGAGAGGGCGATTGTGAGAACAGAAATGGAGAGAACTGAAATTGAAAGAGAAGACGAATTTCTGAGAAACTGTTTGACAACTGAATTAAAAGACGGTGAGACCTTTGAATGGAATAAGCTGAAAAGGGGGAAGGAGGTGGAGGCGAGGGTATCCCTTTTTCTTTCGTTCGTTCTGTCTGACAGACAGGCAAGTGTAAAGTCCTACGACAGTAACACGGGAAGGCGCGACACAGAGAAGGCAATAATTAAAGCGGGCTACGTATCTTTGCTCGCTCCTTTTTTGGTTGCTCTTTCTCTGTCCTCTCGAATATGGTCTTTCCCGTTTTGACGGCAAGCGTGCTTTCTACGATCGACAGTTCAACGGTGAAAAGCCCAAAAAAATAGACAAAGAGAAAGACAAAAGGGACAAGGCGGGCGCAATTGCCACGAATGGGACTCGAGCGTTGCGTCACGAAAAGACAGTTTGCGGTGAAGAATGAGGCGCTCAGAAGCTGTCGACGACATTAGGGCCCTTGTTGGTTGGTCGGTCCATTGGGGTAGAGGCCCAAAAATGCAAGAAAAAGGCCGTTGTCTAACACGTTGGCGGCGTGTTTGTTGGGCTGCCAAAACCGTTTTACAGTTTCTTATAGGTGGGAAGGCGCAGCGTGGCTTCCCTTTTTTCGTGTCCCTTTTTTGGTTCCTGCCCCGCCCCTTTACCCAACAAACTAGGACAGCGGTTCCCCAATAAAAAGTTTAGTGAGGAGCACACGAAGGCACCAAGACAGAAGTACTAAGTCCAACCCAGGTCAACGGGCAACGGACAACCTCAAAACCTGGTTTCTACACCGAAAATAGGGGAATACGATGCTTGCTCGTTCAAAATAGAACAGATATCTTGCAATTGACTGACGGTGAGAAAGATATGGAGAAAACGGCAGACGGAGCAAATTTCCCCGTGTCGTCTGTGAAGGGCAGGTACGGAATATCTCGTCGCTGCCATTTTCGAAAAATATAAAAGGGGAAAGAGTGCCAGACGAAAACAGCAAAAGAAAGACACAAATGGAGCTCCTCCCTGTCTCTAAAAAGTCTCAACGAAGACCCATTCCTGGCTGGGCACCACCGGCATTTGTCGTCTCCATTGGCTCTCCATTTTGGCTCCAAAAGCGGTCTTGATCCATTCGGTTTTTTTCCTGTCGTGTCCAACGAGCCAACCGTCCAATGTTTTGTTGAGGGACCCAGGTCTCGGTGCTTTCAGTGAGCTTCGAGCTTGCCCTCCCCCTCTGACAGCATCTGCAAATTCAATTGGCCTTCCCCACTCGACGACAATCAATATTGCACACCGTCTAATCGACTTTTGTATCACACCGTCTTATACGATGTAATGTGTATATTCGATTCCCGCCTCACTGTGAGTGGCTATGGCGAGAATCACGGCATACGAGGAGCTTTACAAGGAGCTTCTCCGCACCCAAAATAAAAATGGCGGGCAAGGCTGTCGAGGCTGTCTTTGTTTAGTGTTTAGAACAAAATGTCCAAGGGTCGTATTGGCCATTTGGAGCAACGGACTTGTGTTTGGGGTAAGTTCGTAGAACTGGTAAGAGTAATCAAATATGTTTTGTGTGTTTTCGTGGTGCATTTGTTGCAAGGCACAAAGCTGCAGCCATCAAGCCCTTTTCTGTGTGTGCCCTACCGCTCTTTGCCACCTTCGTCATCTTGACTTCCTGTCGCCTCGCTTCGCATTACACCGGAGCAGCTATCCTTCACGCGACGTGCATTCATATATTTGTTACAGAACCCTCTTTTTTTTTTAAAAAAAAACTCTTACGAGCACTCCAGACATTGCAGCCTTCGGTACTGATTTCTACTAATTGATGCACAATCCTCCGTAATATGCAATTTGTTGGACGCCGATATAGAGTGGAGATGGGTCTATTTTTATTGTCGAAGCTGATAAACCATTGGGACAGACAGACGTCCATGAGCCCCTCGGAGGGGGTCACGACGAGAGATAAGGGTAACGAGTAAAGTACGTCGTACGTCGTATATGATAGGGAAATAGACATGAAGACGGGACAAGTGCGCGACTTTCTAGAAAAGACATGATGACAGGGGAGCATCAAGAACAGCAACAAGAAAACATAACATCTGAAAAAAAGAGACGATGACCAAATAAAAGAAATCGTTCCTTCTAAAGTCGTACTCATAATCCATTTCTTTCCTCTCGTCTTTCGCGTGTGAGCATGCGTGATCAGATCCCGTAAGATACAATGTAGTATGTAGTGGTATATGCCCGTTTCCTCCCATTTTCTTCCATGCACAAGTGTCTAGTCCAGTCTAGAAAATAAAAGAGAAAAAAGCTCAAGCTCCCGTCCAAATGTACGCCAGTCTATGTCACAATGCACACGCATATTTTTTGTTTCGTGTGCTGCGGCATGCGCTGGGCAACACCGGACCTCCTGCTGGCACGCGCAAAAGGGGGGGAATTCACCCGCCGACAGCCTCTGGTGCGCGCGCGCACGCCACACCGATAAATCAAAGCATCAAACGTGATTCTTCTCCTGTGTGTTCACACCGACATTTTAAACTCGCTATAAATTTTTCGTGTTCTGTGTTCGCAAAATAATTAAAAGACGAAGCACTTTACAGCTTCTTGACGAGCTCAATGTACTTCTCGGTGGAGAAGGACTTGGGGCGCTCAATGGGGGCACCGACGGCGCGGTCGATGATCAGCTGGGGCAGCACACCAAGAGCGCGCGACACACCGAACAGGACGGTGTAGTAGCTCGACTCAGTCAGGCCGTAGTACTGCAGCAGGACACCAGAGTGGGCATCGACGTTGGGGTAGGGGTTCTTGGTCTTGCCGTGCTCGGTCAGGACACCGGGGGCGATCTTGTAGACCTGGCTGACCAGCTTGAACAGGGGGTCCTCGGGCATCTTGGCCAGGGCGAACTCGCGCTGGGCAGTGTAGCGGGGGTCAGTCTTGCGCAGGACAGCGTGGCCGTAGCCGGGCACGACACGGCCGCTGTTCAGGGTCGACCACAGGTACTCGGTGATCTTAGCGTCGCTGATGTCACCACCAATCGACTTCTGCATCTCCTGCAGCCAGTTCAGCACCTCCTGGTTGGCCAGGCCGTGCAGGGGACCGGCCAGACCGTTGAGGCCGGCGGCCAGGGACAGGAAGGGCGAGCTCAGGGCGCTGCCAACCAGGTGGGTGGTGTGGGCCGAGACGTTGCCACCCTCGTGGTCAGAGTGGATGGTCAGGTACAGACGGAGCATCTCAACGAAGTCGGCGTTGTTGCCGAAGCCGAGCTGGTTGGCGAAGTTGTAACCGTAGTCCTTGTCCTTCTCAACAGCGGCGACCTTGGCGCCCTTGAAGACGTTCTGGTAGATGCGGGCAGCGATGGTGGGCAGCTTGGCGATCAGGTCCATCGAGTCCTCGTAGGTGTAGCCCCAGTACTCCTTCTTGTTGATACCCTTAGCGTAGGCCTTGGCGAACGACGAGGTCTGCTCAAGGGCGGTGACGGCCAGGGACAGCTGGGCCATGGGGTGCAGGTCAGTAGGGCAGCGGTCAATCAGCTCCTCAACGAACTTGGGGACGTCCGAGCGGGCAGCCCACTCGGCAGACAGGTCGCGGACCTGCTGCTCGGTCGGGACCTCGCCGGTCAGCAGCAGCCAGAAGAGACCCTCGGGCAGGGGCTCGGTGCCACCGGGGGCCTTCGGGAGGACCTCACGGCACTCAGGAATGGTCTTGCCGCGGAAGCGGATACCCTCCTGGGCGTCCAGGACGGAACCCTCCCAGACGAGGGCCTTGATGCCGCGGGCACCGCCATAGACCTGGTCAAGGGTGACCTGGTCGATGACCTTGGAGCCGCTCTCCCTAGACAGCAATTGTCAGTTATGTTTGTCCTGTATATTTGTCTGGTATATGGGTTGCTCGGAATTTCCGGGCTTCCGACGCGATGCGAGCGAGTGGAGGTTGTGTACGTACTTGCGGAGGGCCTTGATCTCCTCGATCTTGCCGGGCAACAGCTCGGCGAAGCGCTCCTTCAGGGTCTGTTTGATTTGGCATCTCGGTCAGCCATGGTCCTTTGTCTCACGGTCTCTGGCACTCAATTGTCGCCAGGCACAGTCCATGCGCACCAATGCGCATCCTATCGGAACCGCCGACCATTCACCGACGTACCTGGGCCTTGGCGGAGTAGCAACGGGCGGCGTTGAAAGCCGTGGAGCGGGCGCCGAAAGCGGAGGAGGCCCGGAGGGAAGTGCGGAAAGCACTCGAGCTCAGGCGCATAGCGGAAGCCATTGTGACGGTTGGATATGTGTGTGTTGTGAGGGTAAATCGGGAGGTGTTGGTTCGTGAGAGGAGGGAGGGAGGGAGAGAGCTGTTTCAAAGGAGGATCGAGGGAAAAAAGGGAAACGGTGGGTTTTTAGGCCACTTTTTGGTAGAGTGCGGAAAGGCTAGGAAGAAAGGGGATACTCGGGAAGGTGGAGGGTAGAGGGGGGGTAAACTCTCTGTCGTTCCTGCCAGGGAAGCAATACTCAGTACTAGAAGTTAGAAGACAGCAGGTGCACTACAGCAACGAGGACAGGAAGGGACAGCCGGCTGAAGCTCTGCCATAGGCCAGGAATAAAAAAAAAATAAAGAAAAAAACTTCACCACGGAGGTGTCCCACATGCCACCCCATACGCACACTAAAACAACAAGAGCACACAAAAAGGCCGCACCTCAGTCTCGTAGCTACGTCGCAGAAACAAGGGAAGGGTAAAATACTGTTAAATAAAAATGGGGACCTTTTCGGACTACGGGGAGAAACGCCAGGGAATAAGGAGGGGCGGTTTGGACGTTACAGCCACAGCACAAGCACAATACAGGCATTTTGCAGAGAACTGCAGCCGCAAGAATGTCACTTACAAGGCACTGTAGCCACTGGCCGCCGTCTGTTGACAACATTGGCGGCAGGAGCGAAGAAGCGAAGATGGACCGCGAGCACCGCGCTTTCCTGTCAGCGCGAGCCCTGTCGTGGCCTCCTTCCGTTTTCTTCAGTGTTTTCTGTGTGTTTTCCGTGTTAGTCGCAGCTTCCCTGCCTCGCACTTAAAATTGCTAAGGAAACATGCATTTTGTTGCATGGGCGCCACACGACTGCCCCATCCGGACAGTCCGTCGTCAGATGGCGCAAGAGGCAAATTCCTGCTTCGGATCATGAAGCGTACTACGGAGCATCTACGGAGCACAGGTTTGCATTGGGACTGTCTAGATGGCCATGGTCATGCGCTGCTCACCCACACGCTTTTTCTACCTGTACCCGTTTGCCCTTTCTGTCTGCGTGCCTGCCGTCATTTTGACACAAGTCAAGACACATTTGGGGCGTCCGGGGAAGCGCAACAAAGCGGCCATGCACATGTCACCAGCATACCCCATACTCCGTATTGCTGGTTGAAATGGGAGGGATGGCAGAGAGGGTCGAGTCCTGGCCACTCGGCTCGCGACAAAGGCAATTCCAAGTGTGGGCATTGACGTCAGTGGTTTGCCACTGAGTGTGTGGTTTGTCGAGATCTGCTTGTTTGCGCCTGCCTCCTTTGCTCCTTCCTCCTTTCCAGAATATTGAGACGAAGATACAGGATGCGAAAGAGGCCAGAACGAGGCGACGAGAAAACAAACAAACGAGTAAACACACCGTTGCAGTGCAGCCGTGTGCAATGCAACAAAACAGCGCGGCTCTCCATTTCCTCTTCTGCATCACAAGCGTCATCGGCGCTTTTCACTACCTAGCTATCGGATGCAATGCGCTTAGCCTTGCGACAGCCGAGCTCGTAGCATTCGGACGTATGGCAACGGCAAACAAACGGCTCAAATGAGCGCCTAAGAAAAACACGTGACTGTAGCTGAAGATATTATATAAGCAAAGTCTGACTAAGGATACTGACAGAGCCGGACCACGTGACTATATTTGCCTGCTCCTTCCCTTTTCCGTCATTCTGCATTGTGCATGAAAGGTTTTCTCCCCACTGTTGCCTACTGTGTTTGTCTGCCCAACTCTCCCTTCTTCCAACCACTTTTTCTTGCATCGCCATCACAGCTTTTGACGACTTTTCCATCAACAACCATCAACAGTCTTCTGCGACACTGTAATAACGACCATTCCCGTCTTCATTTGCGTATTTAGAACAACACAGCGTGCTTTTAGCCCCTGTCAGCATTGCCATTGTACGGCCTGCTACCTTTTTGCAAGACGCAACTTTTTACTTTTCCCCTTCAACTTCCCCCTTCTTTTCCCTCACTTCTTCATCATCAAATCCATCAACTGTTGCCATCGTTCTTGGTCCCGACAATCACCAGAACGTCTAGATCTAAACCGACACGACACACTGCATATCAGCGTCGACATTTTGTAACTGGCAGTACTCTCTGCTGCCTATCTTGACCATCACACCACGAACGACAGCCTTGCGTTTGCCACCCTGTGGCTCCTTTTGACGTTCTGAGCAAGCAGCTTTGGCACTGCAGCTCGTTGGCCCCTTCCGTACACCCCAAACAAACTGTGCTTCTGTGTGCCCCTGACCGACCAAATTGGCCATACCAAGAGGCGCGTCTTGACGTTTCGCCACTGGCTCGGCTACAGTAAACTGCTTTTCGAGGACCTGTAATCGGCCTTGGCAAAGATCCGTGGAAGAGAAAGAAAACAAAGGGCATCTGTGGGCATTGGAGACTAGGAGTTTGAACGCAGCGAGATCAGTTCAAGCCATAAATCACCGGGGTAGAGTTCGTCCCTCCAAGAGAGTCACCACGACAACCTATCTCTGAGACCTGCATCCTCGTTGTCTGTGGACCGAGTTGAGAAAGGCTTCTGAGGCTCACATCGACCTCACGTATTTTCTTTTTTCTCGCCGTTGAGCCGTTTGCTGCACGCCTCTGCACCTAGACAGACCTGCAGACAAGGCAAGGCGTTCGACGTTGTCTTATCGACGACAGCCAACCCCCACATAAACCACACACACACACACATCATTGAGTCATGGCATCACCAGTTGCCGAGCTCGAGGCCGGCCTTCAGGCCATGCAGGGCCTCAAGCCGCCGGGCGTCTCTGGCTCACGCATCACATCCTTGACGGCACTTTGTGTCGGCAACGTCCAGGTAATTCTTGCCCGCATTCTCTGCCATTCCTTCTGGCTTTTCGTTTACATTATCATCGTCCTCGTACTGACACATATTTTTTGTTTCTCTCCTCTAGTCTGAATCCGTCCTCGTCCAAAAACTATACACACACTTCAAGAAGACGCCGGGCACGCACAAACTGGGCGTGCTCTATGTCGTAGATTCTGTAACCCGCAAGTGGTTGGACCAGGCCCGGCAACAGGGCCAGGTCGTCAACGTATCTGCACCGGACGGCACGTATGCTGCGGGCGTGAATAGAGTAACCGAGCTGATTCCGGTGCTGATGAACGACATTGTATCAACGGCTCCTGCCGACCAAAAGGTAAGCTCATTGAGTTGTCACAGTTTTTATTTTTGAAATTGCCGAACGTGTTTGAGAACGCCATAACAGAGTCCGTGAGACACAACCGAACAACAAACAAAAAGAGAGAGTCCAAGATGAGAGACGGGAGACGGAAGATAAGGAGGCATAAATAGCCTCAATTGTCTAGTAACTGGCATTGGCAAACTGGCATGGAGGTTACCGTGGATCTGGCTTTTGCTTGGTCTTGCCAACAGGTCGTTGCCAGCCGCATCTTGCTTGCTTGCCAGTTCGACATCCCTAAAGCTGGGCACATATGGCTGCAAAAGTAAACTGCAGCTGCAGCTTACCGAGACGTCAAAACACCGTACTTTCGTACTTTGTTGCGGCCATCGTCGTGCATTTTCTTTGTTGGGCATATATGTTTTGCCCATTGACTCTTTGTCACGTCTCTCGTCTCTTGGCTCTCGTCCATCTCACTCTATCGTATTCTGTACAGTTTGACGTATTTTCGGCTCTACCTTGATCTTTTACCCAGCCCTCATTTTGTTCTCGTTCGATTTACTTAGAGCTCTGTTTTCCTTGTCGGCCGTATACTCACATTCACTTTTTTTTTTCACGTGTAGGATAAAATCAAGAAGCTGGTTGATATCTGGGAAAAGGGACAGACGTTCCCTCCCAATCTCATTGAGTCTTTTAAGGAGAAGCTCAATGCGTCATCGACGAGTAGGTTTTCCCGTTTGCAACTCACCACCTGTCCACCTCGTGTGTCAGACTTTCTAACATATCCGTTTGCTCTTGTAGACGTATCAACCACACCGCCCGGCAGCCCGCCGCCCAATGTCCTGAACCAGGGCGCCAGCAAGCCCGCTGCTTCTGCTGGTCCTCCGGCGCTGCCGCCGAACATCATGGAGACTCTGGCCAACCTGGCGAAGCAGAGCTCATCTGCCGCGCCACCACCACCACCTGCAACGGCCACGCCGCCGACAGTGGCAGCTCCCTTTGGCCAGCAGCCGCCACCGCCGCCCCAACAATATGGCTCGCAGCAGCAGCCTCCGTTCCAGATACCCCCGGCACAGCAGCAACCTCCTTTCCCTGCTCCCTATGGCGCTCCTGGCGCTGCTCCCAATGCATCCGCCCTTGCAGGCCTAGCTGGCCTCATTGGCGCCGCATCGCAGCAGCAGCCTCTGCAACCTCCTCCACCGCAGCAGCCGCAGCCCGGTGCTGCGCCCAACGTCCAGCAGAACCTCATGTTCATCCAGGCTCTCCTCGCTCAGGGCCTGTCTTTGGACCAGATCTCGGGTATTCTGGCCCAGGTCGGCGGCGGTGCTCCTCCTGCTGGCGGCGCTCCTTCGCTTGTCCCGTCAGCCATTGCGGCCGCTGCTGCCGCTGCTGGTAATGGCGCACAGGTTGCTCCCCAGTGGCCCCCAAACAACTATGGCGGCCGCTCGCCTGGCCGTGGCCGGTCTCGGTCGCGCTCTCCCGGCAGAAACTGGGACGATAGCCACGGACGCGATTACGGACGTGGTGGAGGTGGTCGTAATGACTACCGCCAACGCTCACCTCCTGGTGGTGGCCATCGTAGCCCGCGCAATCTGGCACCTCCTTCTCCCGGCTCCAAGTTTGTTGAGCATGACCCCTCCCTTCCTCGTGATACCATCCGCGTGCTTAGTCGGACCCTCTTCGTCGGCGGTGTCACCATTCCGGAGTCGGAGCTGCGAGATATCTTCACGCGCTTTGGTGACGTCCAGACCTGCATCGTCAACAAGGAGAAGCGCCACGCCTTTGTCAAGATGTACACGCGTGCTGATGCCGAGGCTGCAAAGTCTGGCATGGAGCACGCCCGCGGTGCCGACGACCTCGGCTTGCGCACACGCTGGGGTGTCGGCTTTGGTCCCCGTGACTGCAGCGACTATTCCAAGGGTGTCAGCATCATTCCCATCCCCAAGCTCACCGAAGCCGACCGCAAATGGCTGTTAACTGCCCCCTGGGGTGGCAGTGGTGGCCGTCCGATCGCCACGGGTCTTGTCGTCGAAGAGCCTGACATTGAGATTGGTGCCGGCGTGTCGTCCAAGGCCATGAGTCGCCGTATGCAGACTGACCGTGGTGGCTTGAACGGCCCGCGCTCTACCCGCCGCGAGGAGGAATCTGTCAACGCCAACAATGTGCCCATCAACCCGCGTGGTGGCCGGCGTGGCGGTTTCGGCGGTGGTCGTGGTGACTATCGTGGCGGCCATGATCGCCGTGGCGGCGGCAGTGGCGCTGGCGATGAATTGGACTACGCTGGCCGCGGCGACGGAAACAGCAACGGGAATGGTGCGGCACCGCCAGCTGGCTTTCCCTTTGGCTTAACCATTGGTGCCAACGGTGTACCTGTCTTCCCACCAGGCCACGGCCCTCAGTAGAAAGTGTACTTTCTGTATTGAACGTACTGTCTTTTGTTTATTTTCGTCTTTTTTTGTTTCTTTTGTTTCTGTTGTCACTGCATTGCATCTTGTTACTTTTTTTTGAGCCCTTTTTTGTCACTGTTATTATTTGGAAGGATAATCTAAAATTCATCGGAGGAAGGATTGTGGAGTTCCGGACGCATACCCGAAATTGCACGGGATTGTATTGTACCTGTTTCTACAAAGGCATTAATATCTGGAGGGGATTACAAAAGAATACTGGGGATAAGGGAAGAGGGGAAGGGTTATTTGTGCCATGGTGGTCTTTTGATTTTTCTGTTGTGCTTTCATTGAGGCCCTCTTACAGCTTGATAACTTATTGTTTTATTTACATATTTCACTCGCACAAGACACAACACATCATATGAACTATATTCTATGTCGTGAAAATGACTGGACAGTTAGTTGACTTTAGAGCATAAACAAAAAGGCCAACACGACCAATGGTTACTCAATTCATTTACACTCGGAATGGCTATGGGCATGAACTATGTGATGAGTCACTACTCACACTAACCCTTAAAAGAACACTCATTCAACTACTCTCAACCGGTCTTCCATATAAAACAAAACATATCAGTTTGGTGAGATGAAGTCAAAATAGAGTTATAAATTTGACCTTACGTAATTTGCTAATCGGACAACCACGTGTTTAACAACGGCAAGAGCACTCGAGTATTTCGGAATTCATTGAAGTTTAATTTAAAAGAGGAAAGAGCAGCTTGTTTTCTTTCCTCCTTTGCTTTAATTTGCCTGAGAACTAGCTAGATAGAGAAACGATAAAGAATAGTAGAAGGCATTGATCTTAAGCCCTCTGCCCAGGTACAAGTTTAATGAGAAACGAGAAATGAAACATGAAAATTGAGAACCCCAACATAAAAGTGACGCAATGTGATGAAACGCGTACTACATACAGCCAGCCGACGCTGCTAAGCAAAAGAGCGTTTGACATACAAAAATAGATGGTCCGACATCTGACAAAGTAACTAAAAATGACTTGAAAAAAAGAAATGTAGAAAGCAAACCCTAGATGAGTGACCATGTAATAGTTATCCATTTCCCGAGAAAGTAAAAAAGAAAAAAACAAGTGAGAAGATGATGGACGTAAAGTGATAAGGTAGTGAAAGTGTGAAAAGAAGAGGGTAGAAAGCGCCGGATGTAGGTAAAATATAAAAAAGAGACCCAAGACAAATAGCAGTAGATAAGGAAGGGAAACGCTGAGATTAGACGACAATGCCCTCTACCGTTCCAAGGATTTCTTGTTCATTGTTGTTGGGTATCGTGGCCACGGCGGGAGGTGGAGGCAGAACTTGCTTGTCGCGAGCAGCGTTGTCCTTGTTACCGTTGCCGTTGTTCGAGCCAGCGCCCGTGGGACGGATCGGGTTGCCGAGGCTTGTTGCGTACGGCACGTTAAACGTCACCGACGGGAAGAAGTCCCAAGCACGGGCTCCAGAGAGCCACAGAAGAAGCACGCCAAGAAGGATAGGAATCTATTGTAAAATTGTTAGTAAATGTCGAAAGATAAAATGAGAAGAGAGACAGGGGAAGAAAACATACCCAGACAGTGTACAAAAACGTGTCGGAGCTGAGACCCTTGCGCTTCTCCTTATGAACGCGGCGGAAGTTTTCTTGCTGTTCCTTGGTGATCTGGTGCTTGCGGCCGATTTGAAGGACAGGTGTCGAAGCCAAGTGCTCCTCCTCATCGTCAAGCTCCTCGCCGTTGCCTTCGAGCTGCGTCGTGGCGGCGGTAACGATCTGCTGCTTAGGCGCCTCAACCTGCTGGTTGTCGTAGAGTGCTGCGCACTTGGTGTCGGCCTCGGCCTCGGCTGCTGCAGCAGCGGCTGTTGCCTGCTTTGTGTCCATGTCGCCGCTCTTTTGAGGGAAGATCTCCTCGTAGGCCGGCGGCGGTGCCGAGCCAGTCATACGCGACGACAGATCCCACCAACGGCCCTCGAACTCCTTGGTGCCTGGTGCGCCACCGGCCTCCGAGTTGCCCGATGAGTTAGGGCGCGAGCCCATGGCACCGCTGATGTTGATGTTCGGTACAAGAGACGAGATGCGCTGGAACGCGGCCGAGTTGAGGTAGGCCTGGTAGTAGTCAGGTAGCGGGTTGTTGGGGATCTGCGGGATCTGGGCCACCAGCTGCTGGAAATGGGCGGACAGCTGCTCCTTGAAGGCGGACACAGCTGCAGCAGCGGGGGATGCAAGCGCTGCAGGAACGTGAACGCCTCTGGCAGCGGCGGCAGCTACGGCAGCGGCATTCGTGGCAGCAAGCGGGTTCGGGCTTGCATCACGCACGCGGCGGCCATGGATACTCAGGGAGCCACGCGACATAACGCGTGAGCCTGGACGCATGTCGAGCCACTCCTCGTCGCCTTCTTGCTCATTGCTGGCCTCATCGTCACCCGAAGCGGCATACGACGAGGAGTCGACCTCAGCACGGCTGCTGTCTTCCGAATCACAAGTCTCCAAATCCTCGCCAGCGCCAGAAGCACGGCGGCGGATCGTCGACATGCCCATGGGCTCCCACAGAGACCGCAGCGAAGCGGCGCTGTTGGTGCGGCTGTGAAGAGAGCCTCCGCTGCGAGACCGGGCGTGGCGCTCGAACCGCTTGATGGCACGGAGAACCTCGCGTGAAGCAGTGACCTCCGATGCCGTCAGGCCAGACAAAGTCCGCATGGTCGGGTCGGCACCGGCGTGGATCAGACGGCGCACAATCTCAGGCTGGTTGTTGAGCGCGGCCAGGTGAAGCGGGGTGTAGCCACCATTATCGCGGACATCGGGGTTGGCGCCGCGGGCGAGAAGGCCCGCGACAAAGCGGTGCATGCCCAGTACGCAGGCTAGATGAAGCATACTGTGGCCCGTAGTGCGACGCTGCATGTTCAGGCGTGTCTGATTGGACGAGTCGTCGAGGTCAATGAGCTCGAGGACCTTGAGCAGGTGTGTCTCAAAGTTGGGACCACCAGTGCTCGAAGCAAGCTCTGCAACATTGCCCGAGACGCCGCGCGTGCTTCCGGCGCTGCTACCACCGCTAGTTCCGCCGCCTGAGGTGCCCCAAGTCGATGTCTCGCTGCCAATGATGCGTCTAGCCACGTCCTGCGCATCCTCAATCTTACCCGTCATCTTCCTAGACAGAACAGTAAGAGCGGCGCGCAGGAGCTGCTGCTCATCGTCATCGAGGTACTTGAACGTGATGCGCTGCTGGTTGGCGGCAAACGTCGGCTGTGCGGTACCCCGCTGGTTCGACTGGCGCAGAGTGACGGGAACGTGGCCGGCAATGGACGATGGCGGCACAAGACACACCAGAGAGCTCTCGCCCCAGAACGTTGTCGTCGTAGCACGCTGGTCGCCGAACATAACATCCAGGCCCTGGTAGAACGAGCTTCCCAGAATTGTGACTTCGATGCCACCAGACTTGGGACCCTCCGCCGGGATGATCTTGTGCACAACCGGCTGTGAAGTCGGGCTCGTGGCAGCCTGAGGCATTGACATGGGCAGCGAAAAGAGACCGTTCTGGAACTGCTGGGAGAACTGCGCTTGGTTGAGCTGCTGCTGCAATTGCTGCTGCTGTTGCTGGAAGAGCTGCTGTTGGAACATGTGCATAGAACCACGGAGGCCGTTGGGGCTGGGAGCGCGGCTTGGGTGGGCTGACGTTGGTGCCGAGAACATGGGCGTTTGCGAGAGAGCGAGGTTGTCGAAGCTTCCGGACCGGTTACCGTTAACAAAGGCGCCGGCCTGGTCGGTGTGGCTGTTGGGCGTCAGCGGGCCAGTGGCCATCGGGTCTGCGTTCATCGGGACAATGCCAGCCAGGCTGTCGATATCAGGATCACCAGAGCCACCAGCTCTGAGGGCCATGTCGACCGCGGCTGCCATTGTATCAGGCACGAAGCCAGACGGCGGAGATAAGAACGTCGAGTTGTTCGAGGAGAACTGTGCCACGGGCGAGGTTGAAGAGGCAGCAAGACGGCTTCCCACAGTGGGCATGTTCTGTTGTTGTGCGGGCTGCTGTGGTTGAGGAGATGTCTCGATGCGGGTCATAGCAAGTGTGGTTGGCACCTTGGGAACACCAGCGCTCGACTTGCGCTTCTTCGCAGAATGGCCCTTGAGGCCATCGGGCGATGCTGGTCTTGACAGCCGGGCCATGGCTGCTGCTGATGAAGAAGCAGCAGCGGCAGCATATGCGTTGGCGTTTGCCTTGTCGGCCTCTGGTGCCGAGAATGTGACCGATCCACGCTTCATCGCCGTAAGGTCGGCGGCTGACTGCACGCCACCAATTGACTTGGGCTTGCCGGTCTTCGGAGCAGCCTTGCCGCCAGGTGTGAGCGTGAGTGTAGCACTGGACGACAGCTTCGACGCGTCTGCGACATCGCCAGTCGAGGCGTCACCATCTGCGACCGAGGGTGCTGCCGAAGCGCTGCCAGCTGAAGCGGCAGTTGGTGTCTTGTGATCATCGGTGATCATAATAGACCGAGAGATCGTCTGCGCCAAAACCTGACCGCGGAAGTCCTTCAATGTGAAGATAACCTGGAAGCCCGCCTTCTCGCCGTGGTGCCGACAGTAGCAGGTGATGCGCATGGGGATAACAATGGCTGCATTCTCGCTCTGCGGAGGCATGTTGGTGGCGGCCGTGGGGTGCTGCCAGTCCTTGATCTCGTTGGTGTTGAAGATGATGATGCGTCGGTGCTCGTCGCGGCTCCAGCCTTCGTCGTCTTCAGGCTTCTTAGACTTCTTACGGTTGGCACGTTTCCGCTCTCTCTGGATACAGCCGTTGCAAATCCAGACCTCGCCGCCGTCTGCTGGGCGACAGGCGTCACCATCTTCACCATTGACGTCCTCGCTCGGGCGAGCTTGGGGACCATATGTAGACATAGCAGCACGCTCGAGAGCGCGTTGCCGATTGGTCTCGTTCGCCATGGCGCTTGTGCACACCACCATCGTGTGCAGCTCAAGTGTATCGGGCGAGTGCTTCGGTGCGCTCTTTGCCAGCAGCTTCGGCTTCGAGATGGTGTGGGGAGGAAGATGAAGTTTTGTGACACCAGGTGGTAGGGAAGACAGCAGAATTGTGACTGGAATCTGCGTCTCCACACGCGACTTGTGAGGCTCGATACCGACAGAGAACCGCAGTGGCTGATGCTGGTTGTTTGATGATGCTGCTGCGGCGGCCGGGTTCTGTTGGAACATTGGCATCTGTGCTGCGACATTGTTGAGGAGCTGCTGCTGCTGCAGGACGTTTCCTTGCCATCCCGATGTCGGGCTTGTGGGCACGCTCTCCGGGAACAAGAAGTTGGAAGCCATCTGAATCGGGTCGGCACCGCCGTTTGCCAGAAATCCAAATCGGAAATCGTTGTTATCAATCGGCGACTGGGAGGTCTGCATGAAAGACGTTGGTGATGGGCCCTGGCCAAAAACAAAGTTGGAGACTGGTGAAACCTCGCGAGATGCGGCGGTGTTAAGGTTGTTCATCGATTGGCTCAAGGAGTATTGCTGTTGATGTGTTAGAGGCGACTGGTGTGGTGATCACGTATAGTTTGCATGGTGAGATAATTTGCAATATAAACTTACCGATGCCGCCTTGTTGTGTCCCTTGCGGTGCTGTTGTGTGGCAGCGTCGGTGGGGGCCTGGTTAAACATGGCAGCTGCCGACGAGAAAAGCTGCGGTGTGTTGAATGCTGGGATGGTCGGGTCGTCGGGGGTCGGGCTGCTGGTTGCGCTCACAAAATCCAGGGGAGACGGCCCGCCGCTGTACGGGCTCAAGTCGGATCCGATTGTGGGCTCTGATTTGAGATTGGCAGCACCAAATACGGACGTTTGCTGAATGGACTTGGGATCGATTGTACCGAAGCTGTCGCCTTCTGTGTTCATAGACTGGTCGTTCTCGTCCTCGTCGTCTTCTTGTTCGTCGTCAAGCCGCAGATAATCTCGGAAACTCCAGTTTTGCTGTGTGCTGTCGGTAATGTCGTCACCTGCACGCAGTCCCTCATCTGTCATCATAATGTCGTCTCCGACAGATACTGTTTGCTGCTGCTGTGACCTTGCTGCGGGATGCGGCACGGCAGCACCCGTGGGGCGGTTTGAGCTGGACGAGGCCTTTGTGACAGCAGAGCCCTTTGACGACCGCCCGTGGCTCTTTTTTGCGGGAGTTCCGCCGACGAGACTGGACAGAGCCGTCAACGACGTTTGCTTGGAAGAAGAGATATCGGAAGAGGAGTCTTGGAAGGATGAGAGAAGGGATTCGGGGGATGAGACGGCTTGTTGTTGAGATAGAGTTAATGACGGGTCGTCGGCCAAAAGCCGGTCTTTACCAATGCCAGGCTTGCCGGAACCGGGGCCACCGGCAGCGGCTGCGTTGAATGTGCGAAAATTGTGTGCTTGTGGCTTCTGGCTCCCGCCTACTTGATGGATGTGATGAATCTGCTGGTTGTGAGGGTTCTGGATGAAGTCGACGGTCAAAGCGGGCGGGGAATCGCCCATCCACTCGGAGTGGACGGCGTAGTCGCCGGGAGAGGCGGCGAGGGCTTCGAAGGACGTGTCCTGGTCAGACATATCCTCTGATCTGACGAGGATATCCGGAGAATCGGAAGGGTACAGGACGGCGTTCAGGGTGGGCGGTCAGAGCGATAATTTTGTCGCCCAGATCCCGATTTTCGACTGATGGGTCGCAGCGCCGGCCGGTTTCGCCAAAAAAGAGGGGACCCGATGGCCCTACGATACAATTGTCGACGATGTAAAGGTCACTTCGGGCCGTTGGAACGTGTTAAAGTTCAGACGGGCGGCGTTGTGGGCGTTGAACGGCCGTTTGCCGTCAGGGGAAAATCCGTTGGGAATTCGGCGATCGCGAATGGATGACGTTGGTTTCGTGGCCGTTGGAGCGGAAAACCAAGGCCGTGTCGACTCGAAGATGTGAGTCGGTGGTGAAAATATCGGTCAATTCTGAGGAGAGTATAAAAAATTGCGTTCGTGGCTTCCGATGGCCTGTTGTGTCGTTGTGTGCTGCGTGAGCGTTTGACGTGTCGTCCCAATCGTTTTAGGTGAAGGTCATTGTAGGTGACTCGAATGTGGAGGAAAGACGAAGGGAGAGAGAGAAAGTGGGTACAGAGAAGGGGGCATCGGCGAGCGAAAAAAGAGAGGCAGTCGAAAGAATATTGCGAACAAACAAACGAAAAAAAAAAGCCAGACAACAGCAAATATCACGGGTGCACGACAAATTGGTGGCCTCGTAGTGTCAAAGGAGAAGGCTGCTTGGGAAACGCGGCGTCGTGATAGCGAAAAGAAATTTGCCTGCCGTTGGTGATCGTGTCGGGGATTTCCTAATTTTTCGCCGTCGTCGCAACCCAAAAGGCAGGCAGTAACAGTATTACAGGTCGGAAAGGCAGGAGCGAAGAGCGCTGTGGCCTCTCGCTATGTGCGCTGGGAAAGAGGGAGCGACCGAGAGGGAAGGAACGACCAGCGAGAACGAGATTTTTTGGGAAAGAACGCAGCGTGGTGAGCGGGAAAAGGGCGGTCGGGTCGACGTTTATCAGACGATGATTGGTCTACTAGGCCTTTCAGGCCCATAAAAAAAGGAGGCCAAGACGCCACGAGAGAGGGACGAAGTATCTGCCCCTATTAATTCTGCCCAGCTAGTACATGTCGAGATGGGGGAGGGGATGAAGGATGGTGCGATTGGTCCATTGACCATGCCAAGATGGGGTGGTTCAGGTGCAACCACCAGGGCTAGTTCGCAACTTCCCAAAGTCGCCCCCTCTTTCTAGGCAGACCTCAATCAATGAATGGCAGGAGACAAGTGACAAGATAGGGGCCTTTGAAAGGGACCAGAGGGCTGGGCTCGCTGGGCTCGTTGGGCGCTGGAAGAAACTGCCCAGCCCAGGTCATTTGCGTGAGGCTTGTACCTGAAGTGCGTGGCCAGCCCGGCTGGTACCTCGTCCTGGTTGGCGGCGCTCAAAAGGGTTTAGGGGCATTTGCGGTAAAATTGTAAAATTGGTCACGGTCCCAACGCTTTTTGGCAGGGCCGCGCCCGCCGTCACTTGCCCAGGTCAACAGCTGACTGCCTGCGACGTATGGAGCGAAATCACGACCGCCAAACTGACAAGGAAGGAGCAAGACAGGGAGGAAGCTCTCTGACTATCTCAAACGCAGTCGCGCTTTCCTTTTCATGGAAACGTGTTTAGGACCGGGGGCGGGGTATGTGTTCTTTCCTTGCAGAACGGACCGCGCGGAGAGCTATTCGGAAAGGAAAGAGAAAGAACGATGCAGAATCACAACTCAACGATAACAAAACCTGCCGTGGCTGGAAGGCGCCGCAAAATAAGGACAGCGTCGCTAAAACGAAGAGGCAGCAGTCATAACAGTTTGTGATACACGTTCGTATCTTGAAAAATACGCATACACTTAGTTTACCAAATGTTGTGTCACTTCCTGTGGTTTTCTCGGGCGGCTTTGCACACTGGTGACAGCGTGGCCCATGTCCCGAGAACTCCGACAAGATGGCAAATCCACACAAAAAATACAAAAATACGCCTCATAAGGTGGGACATCCTCGGATGACAGACACAACTACGTTCGTACAGGGAAAAGATACACGCATTGGCAGTTGGCATCGTTAACAGATACGCCGGGCCGAAGGGATTGGCAGGTCGATGGCAGGTCGATGTCGATATCCCTGTATTGCGGCCATTACGAATGGTCGTCCAACGAAGGCGATATCGATGCAACTTTTCAAGACAAATTTTCTTTTTTGACCCCCCCCCCCCAAAAAGCATTGGAAAGCCGAGAGTGAGAGACAATAATATGATGCAAGGACATGTACAGAGATAGATACATACTTTTACTTTCAATCTCGCTTTCTTGAGTCACATTGCTCGATATCTGGATCATTCCAAACATCCGTGGGGGTTCAGAAAAGAAATTCGAGAAGCGGCTGAGTAGAGTATGAAACAAGGTCTGATAGACAGGAAGACACCTCAGAGGTCTCGGGGAAGCACAGAAATTGGTGCCTTCCCGATATTTTACGTGGACGCCGTGATATGTTGTCAAAGAGACGAGTTGTGGTCTGGCCATGTCCCGTACGGGAGCTATTTGGCAGATCGCGGCTAGATATCACACAAAGACGTGCGGCGTATTACCTCGTCGATGGGCTTGGGGGTGCTATCTATCCGGCCTGACTTGGGGCGAGGTTCGCTTCATGGCTGGGCCCCGGTTGTGTGAGACCACACCCGCAACGCACAACAGAAAGAACTATGATTACTTTGCACGGAATAAGTCGTAATAAGTCGTTTGAAGTTGACAAAAAAGGAAGACGAATGACGGACTGGAATTGGGTGAATTGAGCAGACTAGGGTTAGCAAGAAGGAGGTGAATGGCCTTCCATAAAGAGCTTTAGAATCCTGGCGTCACCTCCCACATCCCCAACATTACGCACGTCTCCTGCAGGAGGGCGGACGTGCGACGCAATCTGCAGCTCAACCACAATGCAAGTTAGCAACTGCAGCATTGGCATTGGCCCAATTGGATTGCGGAGCTGAGACGCAAGGAACAAAAGCCTGCCATGGAATGACCAATGCGAGATATCAAGAAGCTGAAAAAGATAAAGGTTGCTCCATTAAGACAGGCACGAAAAAGAAAAGGAAAGAAAGTGCCGCCAACGGCGTGTATGGTAAAAGTGTGTGTGAATTCAAAAACTGTAGATTGGTCTCGTCTAGATGGGAAAAGTATGCAAAAAACCCAAACAGGGCGGGATCCAAAAATATATGAGGCGAAACAAAACGAAAATCCAAAAAAACAGCAAGTAAATATAAGATCGGGAAAATGATCTCAAAATAGAAAGAAGAACGAAAAAAGTGCGGTGCAATTTGATGTTGGTTTGTAAACCCCATGCCGCCTCGAAGGTATTATGATGCAACTTCCGCAATAAGTCTTATTATTGCGTATCAAGATTGCCGACTTCGCTCAAAAGACCACCTCTCCTTTTAAAAGTGTTTTGCCTAAAACACGTACAGGTTTCTGGTATATAGGTCTGCAAATAGTAAGGTGAGCTAGAGAGGACCACCGACACCGGTGTATCTGTCACTCACCACACGCATTATCTCAGGCCTGCGGCGGATCGTCAGGGAAACGAATCGTCCGGCTCGGAGGAGGAGGAGGTGATGCCGACAAGGCTGGGAGACGCGGCGATGGCGAGTTGGAATAGTTGTTACCAGATTCGTTGCCACTGCCCTCGGTCCCCTCATATACCGGACGCCGGTTTGGGGTGCTGCTTCCGCTTGAATCCGCGGGGTTCTCCCTAATAATGGAACCACCAATGCGGTAGATCTGTCGAGATCCCAGACCACCAGAGGGCGGAGAAGAGCTTGCCGATACCTTCTTGTCGAGGGATGTATCCGCACCGCTTCCATCCTGCTGGACTTGCTCGTCGCTGGACATCATATCAGGCTGTTGAGCACCAGGTGATGTATCGCCGTCGCCGGTGGGCTGAATAGACAGAGTGTTGACACGGCTGCCAATACGGAAGGCGGGCAGAGATGGGCCGTGCCGCGGGCGCCGACCAGTAAGAACGCCGTCACTGTTACCAAGGGACGCAGACGATGGGGACGAGGGTAGAGCGCGACTGAGAGTGCGTGGCAGGTAGAAGCCCAACTTGCCGAGTGGGACACTCAGACCGTGTACGACAATACTCACGATAGACAAGAACCACACCACGGAAGTAGTCGTCTCTCCAAGAGTAGCAACATCAGGCCGGAGCCGGGCAGGATTGTCAGTGCCATCGACAAGCTCTGGCGGGGACAGTTTCTCGAGGAAATCCAGAGTGATGTACAGGTAGAAGATGGCAGAGACGCCCACGGGGCCAAAAAAGCCAACAAAGATACCCTGGCGCCAATCTTGAATCTGCGGGATATACTTGTGGATGGCCATGATCCAGGGAAGGCGACGCAACAACAGCATCAGGATGCCGAGTGCAATCAAGCGGGGAAGCGGCACAGGGCCGTGGAGGAAGGACGACCAGGGACAAACGGCACCATACCACATAAAGATGGTCACGTTGAGCAGCATATCAATCGTCGGCTGAAGAGAGTCGTCCTTGGTCTCAAGGCGGAACCAGTCGTCCCAAGTAAAGACGTTGCCAGCGATGAAACAGGCCAGCACGTCGTCGCTGCCTATGAGGCCACAGGTGCCAACAATGAACAGGGCCAGAGAGATGGCAAAGACAAGAAAGCTCTCGCGGTCCACAAACTTGCGCTCTTCAGCCCAGTGCAACAGCTCCTTTGCAATGTATCCAACGACAGCGCCATATACAATGCTCAGAAGGATGGTGTAACCGAGAGTCTCGCCAAACCAGAGGCCAATGGCTTTGCCAGCTCCGCCTCCTGGCACGGGGAACTCAGGAGTTGCGTCAAAGCCAATATACTGGACGAGGTACAGAGCCAGGAAAAGGAACGGATAGCCCAGGCCGTCGTTGGCACCCGACTCGGCGATGATGATGCGTTGGAGCTCTAGCGGGACGTTTTGGTCGGCGAAGCGGCCCTTGACAATGACGTTGGACAAGATCGGGTCCGTCGGGGTAGCACATGAGCCGATGACCAGTGCGTGCAGAAACGGTAGGCGCGGCGTGACCAGGCCCCAGATGAGCAAGCTGGTCGACAACCACATGATGGTCATAATGGGAAGAAGCAACCAGGTCAGAGGCCGCCAGTGATGCTGCAGGTACCTGCTAGGTAGCTGCACACCGGCGAGAACGAGCTGGACGCCCAACACGAGCCGTGAGAAATAGAGCGTCGCCGCATCGAGGTTGGCCTGTGAACCGGCATACTCGAGAGGTCGAATAAGATTAGCTGCCGAAGGCGAGAAGGCCACGCCAGCCAGGAGAGAGATCACTAAGTCGTGTTAGAGGTCAGGCCAGGATGCCATTTTCGATATACCAACCGTTTCTGGTGACGAAAACCTACAAGCTTCGGACAGGTAGAACTTCTCCTTGCAGAGATAGGACACCAGACCAAACAAAGACACCCATCCTCCGAGGACGCTGACCACAATATTGAAGTCTGTCAAAGCCAAGGTAGGCATGACGATGGCAGTCGACGGCAAAGAGTTTCGGATAACCGGGCGTAAATAATTGGAAAAGTAGCAGTAATGAAAGTGGTATGTAGAGTAGATAGTCTTAGACGGTGTCAAAAAGTTATGTCACGCCCGAGTCGTCCTTGCTCATGCGTATCAACAGCAGTGGCGCAAGGCCAGGGACAGCCGGGACAACGGGGCCCGTAGCGGTATTCTTCAAATGCTGGGGCCGGCCAGGGTGGCGGCTGTGGCTCGGAGGACGGGTGAATGGTAGACGGCAATGATTAGTAGCCGGAACTTGTAGATCCGGGGTCGGTGGGTTGACACCCGTGGCAAAGAGAGGCACGGGGGACACGGCTCGTGTTATTGAATCATGGAGGCGGTTGAGGGCGAGGGGTGCGTTTTCCGCAGAAAACTCCAGTCTTGCTGATGAAGCCTCTTCTCCGGAGTGAGAGAGGCGGATTAGGACTGTTGTGCTTGATCCTAAAGGGAGGAAGGCACAGTCGAAAAAGAAAAGAAAAAAGGCATGAATCGGGCAACTGGGATCGAGGGACTGGTGAGAAGTCTATGATGCTGATAACAACGTAACGGTCGAAACTTGTACGAGACGCAAGGGTATAAACACAGACGCTGGGTAGCTGCAGTGCAAAAGAAGACGGACGAGTCGGTGACTGCGAGTCCACAAATGTGACTGTATGCAGCTGGATGATTGGCCAGAGACTGTGATGAAGTTCGTGATTGGAGTCGATGGGATATGCCTGCTGAGTGCAGAAGCAGAGTGAAGGAGGTCGAGGCCAAGCACAGTCGGTATACAGATCAAGAGATGCAAAGCGAAATTGCTTCAAACAGTGTGATGGACGGTTTGGGTGCAACTGAAAGAGGGGGGAGTGAGAGGGAGATGCATGCAGGTTTCTGGCAAGAAAAAAAAACGGAGACGCAAGGCAAGCGCACGCCTATTATCGGGCGAGGGGTTTTGCCGTAATTCCTCTTGGTGTAAAAAGTAGGCAGTCACCGCACACTAACAGGCAGTAGTTCCACTTTTTGCTTCTTCGATCAACACAAGAGAACGCGCGATGCAGGAAGCAAGACAACCAAGGAAAGTACGAGCAGTGATGAAAATTTTTGTGGAAAGAACGTCCAGAGCGAGATGTGGTGATGCAGTAGTACAAGATACAGAGAATACGAAAGGCATGCAGCTCGCTGTCGCAGTCTGTTGTTCGGTGACCTATTGCGTAATTAAGTTCAGGAGATCTAGAGCTCGCCGTGGTATGAGTGTGTAGCGAAATCGAATTTCATGCTAAAAAAGAATAAAGTAAAAAAGGGTTACGCTCCAAAGGCAATGCGAAAAAAAAACAATTGTGATATGAAAAGGCAAAATGATAAAGAAGAGCTGTTCGTAGGTCCAGAAAGGCGGCTGGGGAAGAGCAGGCAAAAATAAACACCAAGATCCAAAAGCCCAAACCAAACGCCGCGTGTTTGTACGAAAAGAAAAAAGATATCATGACAGCATCGTGATGACGTATATGCGAAGACTCCAGTCAACAGAGGCCGGTTCGATGTCCTTTAAATGCCCTCCAATCATGTCTGCTGGCGTGCACCCTGAACTGCCAGCATGTCGGCTGCCACGTTACCAGAATCGGAGCTGTGTCCCTTGACCCAGCGGAACATAGTCATTGTTCCGGACTTGTCGCGAGCATCGATGAATGTACGCACGGCCTTGATAATGTCCTGGTTCATGACCGAGTCGCCTCCGCGCGTCCGCCAGCCGTTGCTTGCCCAGCTCTTGTACCACACGCTGACACAGTTGATGGAGTACGTGCTGTCGGAAAAAATGCGGACCGGCTGTGTCACAGGCACCGACTGGAGAGCACGGAGAATGGCCGTTAACTCGGCGCGCTGGTTTGTCTGCAGAGTTCCCTTAAGACGTTCCGAGATGTTCCTATAGTTGAGGCAAGGGTTAGCATGCGTGCATAACAAAGGTAGCTTACTTTGTGGAAAGTGGTGGGTGGAATACCTCTTGTCACCGGGCCCGAAGAACACGCCGACGCCTGCAGAGGCACCGTTCTTCCCATTACCCAAGCTGCTGCCGTCGGTGTAGATGTCAAGAACAGCCGTCGAGCTCGCAGAAGTGGCGCTACTACCTTGCTTCGCGCGCTTGTTTGCCGGTTGCAAAATCTGGGCAGCATCCTTTTCTTCCTCATCTTCATCGTCCTCCTCCTCCTCTTCGTCTTCGTCCTCCTCGACAGCTTGCTGGGTATTGACGCCAGCAGCCGCGTTGCCGCCCAGGCCACTCAAGGCCTGTCGCGTTGCATCATTGGCATACATGCGAATGTAGTCCGCCGCCTCTGCCCGTGTGGAAAACTTCTTGTACTTAGGGCCTTTGGCTCCCACAATAGCTTTTGACGCCTCCGCCCAGTCCGTATAGATGCCCGGAAACTTGCCGATTGCAACAGCATAGAATCGAGGCTCGCCCTTGTCCTTAGCACCACCTTCGGGGTTCAGTCCCGCAACGAATGCGGCAGCGTGTTCTCGGGTGACGAAACTTTTGTCTGAGCAAGGAAGGCAGTACGTTAGTAACTGATATAAAAAAGAAAAGAAAAGAAAAAAAGAAAAGAAAAGAAAAGAAAGAAAGGCATGGGACGAAAGAGGTCGGCATCGACTCACACTGTGCTCCCTTGAAACCCGCAATCTGTGCCTGGCACTCGTTCCACGTCAGGTAGATCCCCGGCCGTGCACCCGCGCGGACAGCATAGAACTTTTGGACATTCTTATCGTCCAGCTTCCGCTTCCGCCCGGCGGCTGCTGTGGCTGCGGGGGTCGGCATTGTGTGTGACGAGGTAGCGGTCGAAGGAAGAGGAATAGGTGTGTAGGAGCTGCCCGTGGTAGCGGAAGTCGCGGCGGCGGCGGCGGCGGCGGAGGTGGTGGTGGTGGTGGTGGTCGAGGATCTCTTGCCCTTGCGGCCTGCAGGAGCCATTATCTTGGCAACAAGACCACTGCCTCCAGCACGTGCAAGCCGAGCAGAAGCAGCCGTATTGGTGAACAAGTAATTTCTTGTGTAGCTGGAGTGTAGCAGCCGGGCGTGCGTAGCAACCAAACGGGCGCTGCTACTGCCGATCGAGACAGGGTGTAGAGGGCGGCTGCGGAGCACGCTGCGGAGCCCAAGGACTGTAGCTGCTACTCCCGCTGCTGCTGCTGCTTTTAATGTCGTTGGCGTCACCGTGGCTGTTCTGTTGTACTGCTTGTCGTTTGTCGACAGTCTGAGGAGGTTGCCGATAGCAGTCGCAAGATAGATAGCTGGCCCAACTTCTCAATACTGCCTGGGAGCAATTAAACAGCTAAGCCACTTTGGAAACCGACGCGTAGGAGGGAAGGGGTTCGTGTAAAGTGCTTTGAAGTTCGTGGGAGGTTTGCTGGTGCTTCAATCGTCGGTTGAAGACCTGTTCGTGTTGGGTGTTGATTTTAGCAGCTGGGGCACAGCAATTCTGTCTTCTGTCCGTATTTCAGTCTGGGAGTGTTCGTGGCTGGATTTTTATGTGGACATGCGTGAGGAGCCTGGGAGCTATGGCCGTTGAGGTAGGAGGTAGGCTGGCTAGTCTCGGCGTAATGTGCTCGGATCGTGGAACAGAATATGCGAAACAGAACGTCACTAGAAAACGCTGCAGAGAAGAGAATGAAGCAACAGAAAAACAAGGCCCGATCATGGGCAAAAGCGAGAGGGGATGGTGGGTATATAAAGGAAAGTCACCAGATATGCCACAAACGAAAAAAGAAAGAGGAGAAAGCGAGTGTCAACCAAGGAGCAAAGTGAACGGGGGAGGGGGGCCAAAAGCGAAATGGGAGGGTGGAGAGAAGTGGTGGTGGATAGAGGAGAAGAAGAAAGGGGGGGGGGTAAGAAAACAGGCCTGAAGGCTGGAACGGCTTATTTTCCAGGCCTGTCAATGGGACACCAGGAGTCAATCACTAGCTGCGAATTGGGAAGGGAGGGGGGTCTGGGACGGATGTGGAAGGGACGAGGGGGGGGGTCCTTGGTTTTAGGCGCTTGCCCAGGACAAGCATCAAGAAGCGTGCAAAACCGGGCGTTGGGTTGTGCTTCTTCTCCCCTCCCTCCTCATCACCCATCACATTGTCTTTTCTATTACACGTCAGTTATCCCGTACTTTGACCCCGCTCCTTGTCTCCTGTGCACAGGCCGTGAGAAAGATGAGAATAGTACAGAAAAAGTGCTCTATCCGGTGACAAAAACAAAGCAAAAGTTTCCCTGCCTGAGCTGTCCCCTCACCTGAAAACAGGGGGGTGTGGAGGCAATTGGGGGGACAGTGAGGCTGAGACTGGACATGCAACTATCTTGCTCTGCTCTTTAAACGTATGAAGTGTCTCTTGGTTTCGTTTTGAATCCTGCATGTCGCCCTGTATGCAGAACGCTGGACGCAGAACACCTTCACAAGCTCCATCTTAATCATTCGCTGTATGTTTTATTGATACGGGTGCGCACGTGACATGAGCCTGCGTCAACCGCCCATGCCATTTCGTTTGCAGCATGTCACGGCGTGGCTCAAAAGGTAGGTACAGAATACATCAGCTCCGAAACTCATTATGCAAACTGGTTAAGAAACGGTCACGGGTTGTAAAGCGTATATTTTTCATGTCTCGATTTGATAGAGGGACGCCTAGTTTATGTCATCTTCGGGCAGAATCTCAAAATCCTAAAGCCCAATGCATAACATTCGCCTTCGCACCGTTTGTAAATACATGTCCTCTTCCGCTGCCAGTCTTCTAATCTGGTGTGAGTCGTATAATGCCATCGCTTTTGTTTCGCCTTGAACGCCGACCTATGCTTGCACCCTTCCCCTCTCAGAATGAAGAGACAATTACACCCATGATTTCTGTGCTAACCCTCCGCATGATGGACAAGGGAGAAACAGAAGCCAGTAAAACAAAAAAAAATAACTAACTTCGAATACCACCCCGAATTAAAAACATGTGCCATGATAAGAGAGACAAAAATAAAAATAAAATCACAAGCACCTCACAAAGAATAGGAGCTAGACTTCGTGCATCATAAACATCATAGCCGCGCCTGTCATCGTGCGGCATCGGTCATGTTATTAGGCATGGGTCGTGGGCGCCATGTCCAGGGGCTTGCAAGTGCAATGAGCCTCCCACCCCCACGCCAAAAAGCTCCAGTTGAGCTCACGACGCCAGAAAAGGCCCAGACCGTGGGTGCTTCCGCCCTCTATGGTGTTGGCAGCGCCGGTCTGCGCAGTGTCCGAAGACGGGTGGTCGGAGTCAGGGCTTGGCACAAGGATCCGGTCTTCAGCACTGAGGCCACCAGTCAAAGGCATGCGATTGGCGAAAATGACCTTGCCCATACGCGAATGGAGAATTGCCATCGAGCACATGGTGCAGGGCTCATGCGTAACATAGAGCTCAAGGCCGTGGCAGAGGTAGCCGTCCGGCGTTGGGTGCTCTTCCATAAAGATGCGCTCTTCCTCTTCCAGAAGTGGCTTATCCTTGAAGACCTCGAACTCGAGGTGCTGCCGATGGCCAGCGTGTCCACGATCACGGCCGCGGCTCAGGCGGTCCCGCACACGATCTTGGACTTCGTTATGCACCTGACATACGACTCCATCATCGGGGGTTGCCGGAGTTGATGCATCCGCATTGCCGCCAACGCTTTGGACAGGGCCGCCTTCGCTGGCGGGTGGCACAGATGTGCCTCTCGAAGGTGGCTCGTTTTCGTTGTTGGCCGTGCTGGTAATGCTGGACACGCTCTTTCTTCTCTGGCTCTTCTTCTCGGCTCGAACCAGCTTCTGCGCCACCATGCTGATAGCACGGAGAACAGCGTGAGCCATCGGGTTACCCGTCTTTGACGACTTGGGCTGGTGCTGCCAGCGGGCATCGCCGGCAACGGCAACCAGCCGGGGCCCATCCTCTCCGCGGTAGACGATACAGGCACCCATGGCTTCGCCAAGACCGGTTTCCTTTGACTTGACGGCCATCTCATTTGCCAGTGCCATCCAAATCGGGGCGTCATCGGCAATCTCGTCAGTAGCCCGGATCACCAAGCTAGGATGGGGACCCAGAGGGTTGTTCTTCCGGTACATGGTCGGCCAAAACTGACTGGTCCACAGGGCGGCTTGGATCTGCGAGGTAGGGGCCAGAAGCGGAACTGGGATGGATGCAATAAAGACGCCTTCTTCAAACCCGTCAACTTTGGCAAGCGCCTCAGCCATCTCTTTCTGCGACAGGGTCGCTTCCAGGCCCAAAAGCACATACACCCAGTTGGACTTGCCAGTGTGTATCTGCTTGCTCGCCGCCGTGTCGTTCATGAACTGGGTCTTGAGGTGTGCAGGAAGATCCATAGGCTTCGCACACCGCCGCAAATGAGGCATGCCCTTAACAATTTCCTCAGGAAGCAGTTCGCGTAGGAGGCTAAATGGTAAGACACGTGTTAGCAGTGCGCATTGTAAAAGAAAAAAAGAAGAACATCAAGGCAGACACAAAAAGGTCGGTGTAAGAACAACGGGGTATATAAAAATGCAAGGGTGGACTAACTTGATGACAGCACTCGTTGACCGGATGGGAGACCGAGTGATCAAAACCTGTCCACACTGGTGATCGTCACGCAGCTCAAGAGTCGTCTTGAGTGGGATAAGGACTCCATCCTCGATGTGCTCCGGAATGAGGCTCTTAGTGACGGGCTCCTGGCCCTCAATAATCTCGCTCAGTTTCGCGCGGCTGTTCATCTTGGCGAGCTCAAGCTTCTTGGTCGTGTTGGCAAAAGACTCAGATTGTTTTTTGTTGGGTTTCTCAGTGTTCGTGTCGGCTTTGGGGTCAGCGTCGCCGCCAGTTGTACTGTCTCTCTTCCGCTTCTTGTCGTCACCGTCACTGATTCTGTGTACGTCGTCTCCGTGCCCCCCCTTTTCGATCTGATCGCTCTGTTTGGCCAGCATTCACACGTCGGACAGAGGACAACAGCTCGAGCCAAACAATTTGAAGAACAGCAAAGGGAAAGAGTGGGTGGGGAAACGCGTAAATGGGAGATCGACAGAGAATATGGTAGGAGGCAGATGCGAGGTCAAAAAAGCGACACCCAGTCAAGGCGGTCGGCCTGGAGATGATGGCCACACGCAAGCAGTGTTTGGGAGAAAGAAGGGGTCGCCGAGAAAGAGTTCCTAAATCTTGGACATGGCGGTTGCCTCTTGGCGCAGACTTTGGGATTCTTTCGTGCCCCTTGGTCTTGTTGACAAGGTCCAAATGAGGCAGAAAAGGGGGTGTGCAAAGGCTGGGCAAGCAGGAGCCAACGATGTTGTTGCAGTAAGGAACGGAAGGTCCGCACTGAGTACGACGTAGTAAGAAAGATGACAACAGTGTATCGCGGGGTGGGAGGTGCCCTCTTTCCGTTTCGGTAGTTGATGAGATCTGTGTGGTCTTCCAGATGTGACTTCTGTTTGGTTTTTTGGGGCGGAAGGCCAAACGACTCTGTTGGCCCGGGAAACTGCAAGTCGTGTCTGGAATGTGCACGGGAAAATGTCCGATGAGTGCAAAAACGGAAGGAACGATTGTCTATGAGTTTCTTCTGTGCAGGAAGGCGCGAGTGGGTGGGAAATCTCAAGTTAGAAGGAGCATTCGCTGCGAACCTTGTTGCAATGAATTTTTTCCCACCATTGTGTAGCTTTGCGCATAAGCAAAAATATAAAAGTGGGTCTTCTCGCCGTGACTACCACAAACGCAGTACTCCGTGCCTTTATGCGCCTTCCACCTTTTCAGATATCGCAGCCTGTTGTCACACACAAAGTAGAAAGTCAATGCGGCTCTGGCGCCTATGGGCCTCGTCCGAATGCCTCATTGCGGCAGAATTCTGAAATATATTGGTTAAATCACCAAATTCAACCTTCAGCCTTGTCCGATGGTTGTATGTTGGTTAGGCAGGCTAAGTTTTATTTTAGCGCTTGTCGGGCGAGGCTGTGGCGTCGATCTATTAGGTTGCATTCATCCCAGTGACTGTTTTTCGGATCTACTTGCAATATTACAGAGCCTTACGCGATTCAGGTCTCGTTCTGACCTTTAATGGAGAGAACGTAAATCTGTACTGTTGCTCTTCGGGTACAGTTGCAATGCTCCCCTGTTTATTGTCGTCTTGGTTGATTTTTTCTGTCGTATTATTTTGTCTCCACCTTCTTTTCCGCTGTCTTTTCTTCCGCCCTCTCTTCTTTCTTCTCCTCCTTCGCTTCTACCCCTTCCTCCTTCTTGTCCTCCTTCTC